>JASVEL010012514.1:0-127985 GCA_032618575.1 Nicotiana noctiflora | reverse complement strand
AGACAAGGTTTGGACATCCGTTTACCTCTAGCATAACGCGGCATCAGAAAGTGATTGACATGAATAGACTGGGTAGTTTAATCTCAAAGGCGCGGCATAACCATTGGATCAGTCATACATTCAGATAAGTTTTCCTATTTTTGAGTTCAGAAAAGTTTTTCTCTTCTTTTGTCATTTGCGGTCAATATTCTTTTCTTTTCTTTCATTTTCGAAAATTGATTTTTCAAAGCTTACTACCAAGTCTCCCAAAGCAGTATAATGAAAATGAATAGGCGTGGAACGAGGCAATAAGGCAGAAGTCGTTACGTTAGTAAGATTGGGACGACAGGCTGATTGGAAGGTTCGCAGGAATTATGGAGTATGATGGACACATGTGGCACGTCCGAAAGATGATTTCACGCAACAGATCACCGGCTAAAAAGAGTCGGATCAAACCAAAGATTGGAATAAAAGGAAAGATGAGAGGTCGTTCGTGGAAAGATCATCGTCCCCAGCAAGCGTCAACGTCGCCCTCAAAGTTCGAGAGAGGCCAAGCAGCTGAAAGAGAAAAGAAAATGGCCCCAACAAGAGTGGCACGACCACCCACCGCGTTTTGAAACTAACAATTTTTCTTTGATTTGAAAGCAGGAAAAGAAGGTTCGTTGGCAGGAAAGCATACCGTCCAGGAGTTTATCAAACTGGGGCAGAAAATTTTCTCCTGTTGCGAAAATTTTCTTGGAAGCAAAGACTCAGAGGATAAGGGTAGGAAGCAACACAAGATTTCGGGAGGTACCAGCTCCGAGCAGAATAGTTTTGAGAAAGGCCAGACGACACGATGGGGTAATCTTTGAGCTTGGTATCACCCCCAGCAGTTGTTGGAAAAAATAAAACAATGGCTTCGAGACTCCCCCAGCAGTATTATATCCCATAATTTGCTCGAGGAAGCAAAAGCGTGAGTCCCAGAGGAGGTATGGGAAGAAGGAAGGGAATGAGGAAACAAAGAATACTTCCTCAACAGCGTCATCCCCAGCAGGCGAGTAAACAGTTCCAAAAAATATCCCCAGCCGTCGGAAGACAAAGTAATACGACCCAGGGGAAGGCAATTCCAAGACAAGACAATTCAGGAGAGAAGGTGGTCCGAGAGGCAATGCAGGAAGAAGAAAATGGTACAAAAGGCAAAGGAAGGTGATCAAGATAGGATGAAAGCAGTGAGTTGTAATTGAAGTCAGGGAGCCCGCCTGGAGAATGGAGTGGCGATTTAATTTTGAAGTTGTAATTGAAGTCAGGGAGCCCGCCTGGAGAATGGAGTGGCAATTTTATTTTTGAAGTTGTAATTGAAGTCAGGGAGCCCGCCTGGAGAATGGAGTGGCGATTTTATTTTAAAAGTTATAGTTGAAGTCAGGTAGCCCGCCTGGAGAATGGAGTGGCGATTTTATTTTTGAAGTAGTAGTTGAAGTCAGGGAGCTCGCCTGGAGAATGGAGTGGCGATTTTATTTTAAAAGTTATAGTTGAAGTCAGGTAGCCCGCCTGGAGAATGGAGTGGCGATTTAATTTTGGAGTCGTAATTGAAGTCAGGGAGCCCGCCTGGAGAATGGAGTGGCGATTTTATTTTTAAAAGTTATAGTTGAAGTCAGGGAGCCCGCCTGGAGAATGGAGTGGCGATTTTATTTTTGAAGTAGTAGTTGAAGTCAGGGAGCCCGCCTGGAGAATGGAGTGGCGATTTTATTTTGAAGTAGTAGTTGGAGTCAGGGAGCCCGCCCGGAGAATGGAGTGGCGATTTTATTTTTGAAGTAGTAGTTGAAGTCAGGGAGCCCGCCTGGAGAATGGAGTGGCGATTTTATTTTAAAAGTTATAGTTGAAGTCAGGTAGCCCGCCTGGAGAATGGAGTGGCGATTTAATTTTGGAGTCGTAATTAAAGTCAGGGAGCCCGCCTGGAGAATGGAGTGGTGATTTTATTTTTAAAAGTTATAGTTGAAGTCAGGGAGCCCGTCTGGAGAATGGAGTGGCGATTTAATTTTGAAGTTGTAATTGAAGTCAGGGAGCCCACCTGGAGAATGGAGTGGCGATTTAATTTTGAAGTTGTAATTGAAGTCAGGGAGCCCGCCTGGAGAATGGAGTGGCGATTTAATTTTGAAGTTGTAATTGAAGTCAGGGAGCCCGCCTGGAGAATGGAGTGGCGATTTAATTTTGAAGTTATAGTTGAAGTCAGGGAGCCCGCCTGGAGAATGGAGTGGCGATTTAATTTTGAAGTAGTAGTTGAAGTCAGGGAGCCCGCCTGGAGAATGGAGTGGCGATTTAATTTTGAAGTTGTAATTGAAGTCAGGGAGCCCGCCTGGAGAATGGAGCGGCGATTTATTGTTGAAGTTGGTTGGGGAAAGTGGTAGAGCATAACGAAATCCCCAGCGTGAATCCAAGTTCATAATCGAAAGGAAGACGACAAGGATCAGAAAAGATAGATTCAGATTTCGAAGAAGAATGGTTCGAAGACCACAAAGAAGGAACCAACGGTCGGAGTTCGGCAATCAAGATAGGCCGAAATAACAATTGGCAGAAGAGAAGAAGCATCAGAAGGAACGATCAAGCCGACAAGAAGCAAGGTGGCAAAAGCAAGTTGAAGATAGATAGGATCGTGTGATCCGTAGGCTAGCCTAATTCCTTGTTTTATCTTTAGCACGATGTAATGAGGAGATCGGTAAGCAGTAATAGCGGCAACAACAACAGTAATAGCAAGATCACAGCAGTCGCGGTAGTCCCAGCTACCAAAACTTCCCGAACTACACTGACTTGATTCCCTTTTAGCCAGGGATATGTAGGAGACCTTTGAAGCGAAGGTTCGGTCAAACTTTTCCAAAAAATGCTTCACACGGGGTGCTCGAACAGGCAAAAATCGCTCGTATCCGCTCACTTATCTTTGCACGAAAACTCTTCATGTTTACGCGCAAAGAGGGGCAGCTGTGAGCACGTGATTTTTGCCCTACATGAGAATCACTCCCAGAAAATTCAAAAATAAAATAGTTTTATGTTGAGCATGATTTTTGTGATTTTTGTGTTATTTTTATCTTACATTTGCATTTTTGTGTGTGCGTGTTTATTTATTTAAATTAGTAAAATACAAAATATATACATCATGTTTTGCATTTTTTTTTTAGTGTTTAATATCAAAATTATACGGTTTACATTTAAGTGATATGTAATTATGTGGGATGATTGTAGTAAAAATTAATTGTGTTATGAGTTAGTATACATATATATATATATATATATATATATATATATATATATATATATATATATATATATATATATATATATACACACATATGTATATGATACACCATGGAATGTAGTTGGAAATCGGAATTGGGCCATAGCAAAACCAGGCCCAATGTAATTCAATACACCACCCAATTCCCTACCCAGCCATCCCAATACCTCAGCCCAAAACCGGACCCAATCCTTCTACCCGAACCGCCCCCCCCATCTCTTCTAATCTAAACCGTTGGATTCTTGTGATCCAACGGTCAAAATTAACTCACCCCTTTTAATATACCAAAACAAAAGAAAGCACCCCAAACCCTTACCCACCGCTTCATTCGCCCAAACAGACCCCCATTTCTCTCCCAGCCGCGCCGCTAGGGTTCCGCCGCGTGTGGCGGCGGCCGACCTCTCCTTCGACCAAAACCAACGGCAAAACATCCCACACCTCCTCCTCATCACATCCCTACCATTGTTAACCTCTAAACACCAACCAATCTCTTCGAATTTCAAACCCTAGTCGCGCCGCCACCCACCACCCATGGCGGCGCACCACCCAAAACCACCCAAAATCCTCGCCCGCCACTCGTACTAACATTGTTACATGAAGAAATCGAGCCAAAGCTGCGAGTCGTCAACAACAACTTAAACCGCCGGGAACTTCAAGAAAAGTTCAAGAACTCCAAGATTCGAAGTCCGTTGAAGGAAATGATGAAGAAAACAAATAAAAAAAACAAATAAAAAAAAGAGAAGCAAGAAGAAGAAACGGACTAGTTAACGGCTAAGCTAAGTTTTCCTCTTTTGTTTCTCTGTTTTCTTAACTTGTTTGTTTGCATGTTCTTGCTTTCTTGATATAACTGATTAGGGTTTACTTTTAAAAAAAAAAAACAAACAGATTGATATAATTTAGTTTTAGGGTTAAATAGATTCTGATAATTTTTAGTATGATTTTTATTCGTTTCATTCTGAAATCAGTCAATTTTGTGTTAATGTTTTGATTCTGATATTTGTTAGAGTTAATTTCGACTGATAATGATATTGTTAGTCAGTGGTAATGGATTAGTTTTAGATTTTGTTGTTAATTAGTATTCATTACTGTTTTATCAACTGATTAGAATAATATGATTTACCCATTTGATTAAAATTACTAATTAGTGAATCTGTTTCGATAATTTGTTTGAAATTCAGTGAATTCAATATTGATTAACACTTAGGGTCTGATTGGTTATAGCTGATTAATACAAAATTATTTGATAAATCTGAAATTAGGGTCCTTCGAGTATAATTGATTGATTAAATATCATAATTAATTACTGATTGATTATTTAGCATTTGATCAGTTAATATAAAATATATTAAAGGCAATAAGGGGTAATAAGACTAAGGAAGTAGGGGATGGATGTAGGATAGCGATTTCAGAGGTATTTTGAGATTTAAAAGTTTAAATATGCTTAGTTGAATATTCTGTCAGGGAACACTAATAGACCATCAAACTATTCTATTTGTTACAAGACATAATGGTATGGGGGAGCTTCAAGACAAAATGATTAAACAATTAACTCACCCATAACTTTTGAATTAATTAAGGAAAAGATAAGTGTTCATGGGGAGCAAAACTTAATGGAGAGGTTTGAAGATATTGATTAAACTATAATACACCCATGACTTTTGATTAAAACAAGAAGGGACAAGACATGTAGTAGTGGAGGTATAAGAGAATATCATGGGCAAAGATGGTGGGGGAATTAGTTTAAGTGTTTCAAGAATGATAAAAGGTCTGTTTTTAGCTATAAATATGGGATTAAGCTGAAACAGAAAGGGGGACACACAGAGATATCTGGAGAAACAATTTTGAACTAAAAATACAGTGAGAGGAGGGAAGATAGACAGACGAATAAACAAAATATATACACACACTGTGTCACTGTTGCATTGTAGAGTCAGTTACTGTTGTTGTTTAGTTGTCGTAGAGATTGTTGGCGTGCTGTTGTGTGTTGTTAAGGTTGTTTGGTGTTGGTTTGTTACTGTTGCTCCTGTGTTTGCTGCCACTTGTTACTTTGGCCCCTGTTTGTTGTGGTAGCTATTGTTGTTGCTGTTGGTCGAGGTTGTGTCATTGGTTGGCTAGCATCGTGTTTGGCCACTGATTCTCTTGTGTTTGGCCACTGGTATTCTTGCGTTTGGTTGTTGAGTTGGGACTGCTGTAGTTTGTACCTGGGTGTTGATTGTTGCTGTTGTTTTGGCTCATGTTTTCTCCTGCTATTGGCTGTTGATACATTGCTGTTGTTGCCATTACTGCATAGCTGATCCTTTGGTTCTTTAATTGCCAGGTACACATTTGTAATCTGAGGCTTATGGAAATGATTTGAAGTGCTGATCCTTTTCTTTTAACAATATCTTCTGATTTTCTTAGTTTTCCTTCTATAAACTGCCATTGGTTAAAGAAGTTATGGAATTGGAATGTATTAATGATGGCTTGATAATTGTAAATTATTGTAAGTTGGAAATCAGAACTGTTCATTAGACTATTAGCGCATATAGGCAGTCATTAGTTGATTTTGTATCAGCTGTAATTTCGCTTTTATTCAGTACGTGTAGGTAATGAAAATCGGTATTCCTCACCTTCTCGCTTTTATTAGTTTAACGTTCAGCATTCCTGTTTTGTTTTGAATAAAGGAAAGAGTTCATAGCTTCAGCGTATTAACGCCAATCGTCCATGACAGTACAATAATTAACTAATTGTGATCAAATATGAAGTAATAGTATGTTTGTGTTTAGGTTAAATCATTAGTAAGAATTAAACAATTAACTTGTCTCTTAGCTGAAATCAGTTGTATTTTTACACTGGAAAAACATTTTTTTACTTTGGTGTCCAGCGATTAGTGATAAACGTTGTTTTCCTATATGTACAGTGCTGGACGCCTATGAGCAACAAGATTAGTGGGTTTGGCATAAAGATTTTATAATGGGCCCGGTTGTTGTTATATGGCCCATATCTAGAATACATTAGCTCATTCATTTGGACTGTTAATTACAAGCAATAAAATTCCATTTCAATTTAAAACTAATAGATGAAATAAGTAGAACATATAGACGGGTTTGGATCGGCCTTTAATAAAAAGTGAGATGAGCCTCGCCGCACTAAACACACAATTGCGGGGCCCTCAAATAAAATTGTTATAAGAAGCATAGACTCGGGAAGACCGTTTAGCGAATTTCACGGTTTTTCCCAAAGTTAATAAAAACGATAGACACTTTAGGCGCATGGGTTAATAATAATACCTTCCTAAACACGGGTGCGCATTTATGTGACCCAAATCTTACTCTCGGCGAAACTGAAATACATTAAAGTCACAGGCGCACTGGTTGCGGTGCGACTCGAAATGTGTTTTCGTGACGTCGCAATTCTTCTAAAAATAAGAGCGGAGCATTAAAAGCGCATAGTTAAAATATATAAAAGAATCAGATAGAAACAAAAATTGCAATTGAGCGACCGTGCTAAAACCACGGAATCCGGGAGTGCCTAACACCTTCTCCCGGGTTAACGGAATTCCTTATCCAGGTTTCTAGTTTCGCAGACTGTATTACAGAGTCATAAATTTCCTCGGGTCGGGATTAAACCGGTGACTTGGGACACCATTATTTTTCCAAGTGGCGACTCTGAATTAAATAAATCCCGTCTCGATTGTCCTTTAACTGGAAAAACTCCCTTGTGCCCTCGCGGGTGCGGAAAAAGGAGGTGTGACAACGGATATAGTGGGCCAACATTCAACCTTTGCATGGCGATATGCTTTGGGATCCACAGCATGTCTGAGTGGGAAAAGGAAAACAAGTTGGCGTTGTTAGTTAAAAATTCATGATACTTACATGGTGAGAGGTTGCGCCCGATGTAAACCTTTCTTATATTTTTAGCGTCGTCCAGCTGGAC
Source organism: Nicotiana noctiflora (assembly GCA_032618575.1). Taxonomy (NCBI): domain Eukaryota; kingdom Viridiplantae; phylum Streptophyta; class Magnoliopsida; order Solanales; family Solanaceae; genus Nicotiana; species Nicotiana noctiflora. Next base: position 120,826 of record JASVEL010012514.1, on the reverse strand, counting down.
TGGGTCGAGGTTTTCTATAGTTGCCTTGCAGGCTTCTATGATGTCTGGCTCTCTGATGACCTCTGCTGGTGGGTCGGGTTTAGTTCTCGACATGGCTAATTGCTATGCCCCCGTGCTTTCTCCTTTCAGCTATTTGGTGTACGTTCAATCTTGGGCGATCCGATAGCATTACTGAGCGGTACGTGGTTCGCCTCGAATGCTGAATACTCCCATGGGATGGGAAATTTGAATCATTTGATAAAAGCTTAAGGGGACGGCTCGCATGGCGTGTATCCATGGGTGTCCTATTATGGCATTATAGGATGTTTCTTGGTTCATGAAGTGGAATGTAGTTTCCAATGTGACTCCCCCTGTCAAGACATGCAGCACTACTTCCCCGAATGTCCTTTCTATTGCATTGTTAAAACCTGTTAGTGTTATGCAATGCGATATTATTCTATCTCGAGCCTCATTTGCACGAGGACTCTCGAGTGGATAATTCATGCACCGCTTCCGTTGTCTACCATGATTCTTTTTACATATGTATCTGTGATGTATAAAGTTATAACTAAAGCATCATAATGAGGGGAAGACAAACCATCGACATCTGAATTTTCAAAGATGATACTATCTTCGAAGTCGTCATATTGTTCGTGAGCAACTGTCCATTTGAGTTTGTGTGTGGTGATGAATTTCACATGGTTGATCAACGAATCATCACCGCCGCCAATGATCATTTGTATAGTGCGTGCCAGTGATGGTGGTTTTGGAGGTCTTTGAGAGGGGTTGCGTCCTCTAGCGAGTTGGCCCTTCCTTTATCGCTGAGTAGTTCCTTTAGGTACCCCTGGTTCAACATCCTAGCCACCTCTTGCTGCAGGCCTATGCAATCCTCGGTCTTGTGCCCTCTTTCCTAATGGAATTCATAGAGGGCGTTTGACCTTCTTGCGCACGGGTCCGATTTTATTTTTGGTGGACATTGCACCTTCGTTCCCCGCTTCTCTTGTGCGTACACTATATCTGAAGGGGAAACACAAAAGGTATGAGCAGATAATAGTGGAGGCATACTTCTTTCATTTCGAAGGGGTGCGGTGTGTCGTAGCATGACATCTGCATGTCTCGGAGGAGGCGGGTTAGATGTTCTGACATAAGGCTGATGTCTTTCCCAATTGAAACGCAGGGGCTGATCCCTTCTCCTATCGTTACATCGATTCCTCCTTGCCTCGGTTTGGATTAACGTTTATTGCTGAGTTGGGCCGTTAAGATTGTGTTCTTCTTCCCTTACCTCGGCACAGTAGGTGTTATGAATCCCTTCCCACGTGGTAGGGGCGGGTACTCCATGAGTCTGTTGAGCAGTTTCTTGGTTGCCTTCGATCGGTTCCTATTTAACCTATTTTGGAGGCCGCGACTGTCATTCCTTCTGACACATTTGGCAGACCCATTCTTACTCTGTTGAATCAAACCAGGAAGTCTCGAAGTCCCTAGCCTGCTGTTTACCTGATGGCAAAAAGGTCGTTGACCTTCTAAGCTCCTACATGAGCAGTAGCAAATTTGTCCGCCATCTACTCAAACGTTGATATCGATCGTGCTGGTAGCTGAGAATACCATGTCAATGCTCCTCTTGTCAAAGTCTCACCGAACCTTTTTAGAAGCACATATGGCACTTGCTCTTTTGACAGGTCATTGCCCTTTACCGCGGTGACGTAGTGGATTAGATGATCTTCTGGATCCGTGGTCCGATCGTATAATTCTCAAGTGTGGTGGCATTTTGAAGGTTTTTGAGATGGGGTGAGGAGCAGCTCCCTCGCTCTATTGTTGTTCGACAAACTTTCCCACATCATATTTTGGTAGTACCTTAGGGGCGCCAGGTATTTTGTCAACCCTTTCCTGGTGCTCTTTCATTTGATCGCGAAGTACTTTATTTTCGTTTTCCATTTCTTCCATTTTCTTTAAAATGGTAAGTGCACCGTCACTTGCATCGATGACAGTGCGGGTGTTGCTCGTTCACGCTGCGCCTGGCTCGCCGAGGGCAACTGCGATTTCTACAGTTGGCAAGTCTTCGACATTTCCTTGAGGGGGCTTTTTGAGCATGTTTCTCAGGGCACTTGTCAACCACTTCTCTAGTAGCTTTTTGATTGCTGGTGGTGTTTCTCTCGCCCTGGACGTGGAATCTCCTTTTGCACGCAAGATTGTCAGATCCTCATGTGGAGAGGGTGAAATCTCCCCCTCTGGTGTACCACCTGGTGTTGGTATTCTCGGTATCTTCCCTACTGGCTTCGTTGAGGTAGCCTAAGATTTTTGTTTTGAGACATATACTATCGTCTTCAACGTTGCTTCTTTTTCCGCCATTGTTGGTTCTTATGGGGTATGAAGAACAGTGATTGTTTGCTTTTGATATCCTAGATGAGAACTACGATTTCGACTATGAAAATCCCTACAGAAGTTGCCAAATTGTTTGACTCAAAGATTTTTAACTCTTTTTAAGCAAATCAATCAAAGATGAAAGGGGTAAATTGTATTCAATGATAATAACTCTCGGATCGTTATAGCAAAAAAGGTAATAGAGATATATCTAGGGACAGATAGAAAGAGATCATAAAAGTAGAGAGAGAGTCATTTTGTCTCTCTCGAATTTTGCCTATTACAAGGCCTAAAATCTCCCTTATATACTGGTGGGTTTCTCTTAATCGTGGGGACGGCAAATTAAGGAGTATCTATTGTGATAAATCTAATGACGATGCAAGGACGTCCCACCTTCCACCTTTGGGTTTTTTCCCCGTACCGATACGTGGGTTTGCGATTGCCTGTCGTGCAAGCTATAGAGCGTGTTTGGTCACATTCAGACCCGCACAACCTTTTTTGTAGTCATTTTAAAAAATAATTTAACTTTAAAATTCTCTTTTTATTCTTAATTATAGGCACACAAATATTTATAATTTGCATATCTCCATCTCTGAGAAAATCACATAAACTCCCCTGAAGATTTCCTTGAGCGATTCAAATCTTGGTTTGTGCCTTTAGCTTCTGTTTAGAAAAAGCAGCTCGGTGCACTAAGCTCTCGCTATGAGCGGGGTATGGATTTGGGGAAGGGCCAGATCACAAGGGTTTATCGTACGCTACCTTACCCTGCATTTCTGCAAGAGGCTTTTTCCACGGCTTGAACCCGTGACTTTCTGTTCACAGGGTAGCAATTTTACCAGTTACGCCAAGGCTCTCTTCATCTTGCTTCAATTTAAAAGGATACAAATTAGTCCTACTTTCTAGAGCATTTTCCCCAAAACTCTGGCAACTCCTAGTGAATGGTACCTCAGCTGCTCAAGCTAATATCTAGCCCTTTGGTTTTCCAAAAAGATTATCTTGTAAGAAATAACTAAGATGTACCAAAACATAACTGAAACTGAAACTGAACCATCCAAGCTGATTCAATAAGTTGTCTTGACCAGTAATCTCTGGCATACAGTTATTTGTATTAATTAGATTAAATTCCTTTCAAAATTCCAATGAGCTTTGTATCCTGAAGGCTTGCATAGATAAGTGGATATGAGCGTGTAAATGCAATGACAAAGTTGAAGAATTTGAACATTATTAGGTACAAGATGGTTATGTATTAAAAATCTATTCAGTTTAAGAATGTGTTGCTTTACACGTATTTGTCGTATTTATTATCCTAAAATCCTTGCAAAAAACTTGAATACACTTGCTATGAACTTATTGTTCGTAGAACTAATATAATTCTTTAGTTGAAAGGACTCCTCCGGTGGTCTCTCCAAAAGGATTCCTTTTCCTTTGTGAACTTAGAAATACTGGTCCTTCAAAATCATCCCTTTTTCTTTAGCCCCCCACCCTCACCCTCCCTCTTGTTTCTTGATTATGTGATATCTAGACCAACCAAAATGCACTTCCATTAATTTATCGACATCATATAAACCACAAGGCAGGCATGTCTGCCCGTTAAAAGATAGGAGCAGATGGGATCATACAGGTTGTTCCTCTTATTGCTCAACCACTCGGTCATTTCCTAGGGACTTTGTTTTGTTCCCTTTCTTCCAGTCCACATTTATAAATGTGTATGGTTACCTCCATAAGTAGGTGTCCAGGTTCTCAATTCAAAAGCATTGAGGATATTCTCTTAATTAGCTCCAAAATGTTAGTTAAGAGTTTCAACGATAGAAAAATAATACATTATATTTGGTGCAGGATCACACGGAATAAAACAAAGGAATCAAGAAGCAATACCATTCAAGAATAGATTAAGGAAATAATCTATTAACGGGAGCAACACAATGAAAAGAATCAATGATTAGCAACGAAAAAGAACGAAACAGCGGAGATTCGGAAGAAGAATCAATCAATGATTCTATAAATGATTGACGGAAGCTATTACAAGAAGGTCCCAAATAAAAGGGAAACCTCGAAGTGGTTCAGATCGGCGAAGTAGGCATCAATACCTCTGCCAATATCGACATCTTCTTCTATCTGAAGGGGAAGGTACTGCAAGGTGAGGCTCTGCCCTTCCCCTAGAATCCACTCCGGGTCGGGGAAGAACCAGTCAAACTTCTTGAGCAACCATTTTTTTATGGGACCTGAAGGCTAGGCTAAACCTCCCTCAAAGGGACGAAGTGACTCGACTGAAAGGAGAGAGATGAAGTGAGCGGCTGGCTTGAAGACTAACTGGCGAGATCGCAAAGGGGTGCACTGGAGATCGTTGAAGCCAGAAATCAGAGGATCTATCACAAATAACTCAAGTAATGAAAATATATGCCTAGCGGATGAAAAACTCGTCAAGACCTCAAATCAAGGAAGATCAACGGAAACTTGACTTTATTGTTGAAAACAATCAATCTTTGATTCCTTTCAATGATCAACTCCCTTAGGTTGGCAATCTCTCAAGATTCACATCATTCGAATCATTCAAGAGTCAAGAAAGCCTCACGAAGTATATATATATATATATATATATATATATATATATATATATATATATATATATATATATATATACACATATGTATCAGACTTGAAGAAGATATACTTTTAACGAACCATTATCACTCTTTTTGTTCTACTCCAAACAAGCATTATAGTTCTTTTAGATCTGCTGTGTAATTAGTGAGAGAAGAAAAAGAGACAAACACTGGTGATGCATAGTATAAATAAGAGAAAAGTGACATAGAGATTAAACTGTTGGTGTAAAGCTACATCAACCATTCTGTACTCAAGAAACATTGATCACTGAAAGAGAACACCCTTGCAACCAAGGAACTGGAGTAAGATTCACATTGAATCCGAATTAGTATAATATTTTGGTGTCTTTATTTCTTGCATTTTATTTCTGCATTACTATTATTCAGCTCTTATCCCTAGTCAAACTAATTGATAAACTAGTCACTAGTTATAATACAAAATTTAAATAGGCAATCCACCCCTTTCCTCTTGTACTTCCAATTGGTATCAGAGTAGTCTACATTTTTTTCTTAACAACTTGTGAGAAAGGATCATGGTAAATCAAGTAATTGTTGGAGTACTCTTTCAAGAAGGAACATCACAAGTTAGGCCACCATATTTTAATGGACAATACTTTTCTCACTGGAAAGTGCGTATGGAAATATATGTAAAATCCTATTACGTCAAAGTATGGCAGGTTGTTAAAAAAGAGAATTATCGAGTACCAGCAACAGCTCAACAACCTGTTGATCCAGAAGATATAGATAAGTACACTTACGAGAAAATGGCAGTTGTTCAGGTCAATGTTAAGGCACGAAATTACTCTATAATGCTATAAGTGGAGAGGAATATGAGAAAATCTCAAGTTGTGAAACAGTCAAAAAAATATGGGATAAACTAGAAGTTACTTATAAAAGAACCAGCAACGTGAAAGTAACTCTCATTAACATGTTGGTTCATGACTATGAACTTTTTCGGATGAAAGAAGGAGAATCTATTGAGGAAATATTTGCAAGGTTCAACAAAATTATTAGCGATTTAAAAGCTTTTGGTAAACCATACTCAAGTGGTGATCAAGAATTCTAAGGATCCTACCTATCACTTAGCAGATAAAAGTAGTTGCACTCAAATCAAAATATCTAAACAAACTTTCATATGATGAGCTTCGAGGAGATCTTATAGCATTTGAGAAAACACACCTCAAGAAAACAAACTAGGAAGAAAAGAAGAAACCAATTGCCTTCAAAGCTACAATTGAAAGACCAGAAAATGATCCTAGAAGCTCTTAAAAAAGAGATTGCCATGGTATCGATGAACATGGATGGTTTATTGAGAAGATACATAAACACAAAAAGAGATAGGATGTCCCTAGGAGAACCAGGCAATACAATGAACAAGACAAGAATGATGGAAAATGTTATGAGTGTGGAAGATATGGGCATGTTCATGCTATATTGCCGGATCTTAAAAGAAAGGTTTCTGGAGGATTTGAGCATGATTTTGGTTATTGGTCTTCCTAAACTCAACTTTTCTAGAAATCATGTATGTGATGCATGTCAAATTGGTAAACAATCAAGAAACTCCTTCAAAAGCAAAGACATTGTGTCTACCACCAAGCCTTTACAATTGCTCTATATGGACTTGTTTGGACCTACTAGAATTGCTAGCATAAGAGGAAAATGGTATGCTTTTGTTATTGTTGATGACTACTCACGTTTTACATGGGTGATTTCTTACTCATAAAGATGAAGCTTTAAAATACTTGATTTTATATAAGAGAGTTAAAAAAGAAAAGGGATACCTTATTACAATCATTCAAAGTGATCATGGAGGAGAATTTAAATTTAGAGCATTCGAAGAATTCTGCAATGATCAAGGATACACTTATAACATCTCAGCTCCAAGATCACCTCAACAGAATGGAGTAGTTGAGTGGAAAATAGGACTCTACAAAATATGGCCTCAACAATGATATTGGAATATTCCTTGCCTAATCATTTTTGGGTAGAAGTAGTAAGCACAACCTGCCATATTCTCAACAGATGTCTTATAAGACCTATCTGAAATAAGACTCTGTATGAGCTATCTAAAGGTAAACAGGCCAACATAAGTTAATTCCATCCTTTTGGCATCAACGGATTTATTCACAATAATGGTAAGGACAATCTTGAAAATTTGATCTAAGAAGTGATAAAGGTATCTATCTGGGTTATTCCATAAACAATAGATATTTTAGAGTTTATAATAAATTCTCTTTATTTGTAGAAGAATTAGTAAATGTCACATTTGATAAAAATAATACTACGACCGAGAAAGGAATTATTGTAGCGGATGAAGAAATCAATCAAGAAACATCATAGTCAAGCAAACCCTAAAAGTCAACTAATAAGATAGACGGTTTCACAGAAACAACTAGTGTGACTATCAACAGTCAACTAGAATCATAGGAAGAGTCAACTACTCATACGAATGCAACACATCCAAATGAGTGGAGAAGTGAACCGGAATATCCTCAAACATTTATCATAGGAGATCCAAGTGAAGGAATGAGAATCAAGAGAGCTCTCAAGAAAAAGAAAAATGTAGCACTCATCTCTCACATTGATCCAAAGAAGATGAGTAAGCCTTCAAAGACTTCATATGTGTACAAGCAATGCATGAAGAACTCGATCAATTTGACAAAAAACCAAGTCTGGAAACTGCCACCTAAGCGTGCAGATGCTACTGTAGTTGGAACACAATGGGTTTTTAGAAATAACCTCGATGAAGATGGAAAGGTTGTGAGAAACAAAGACAAATTAGTAGCCCAAGGATACTCACAGCAGGAAGGAGCCAACTACAATGGAACCTTTGCACCACTAGCTCTACTAGAGTCTATATGGATTCTTCTTGCATATGCATCCTTCGAATGATTTAGAGTTTTTCAGATTGATATCAAAAGTACTTTTTTAAATGTCTTTATTGATGATGAGGTATATGTAAAATAACCTCCTGGTTTTGAAGACTCAAAATTTCCTTACCATGTGTATAAGTTGACTAAATTTCTGTGTGGACTTAAACAAGCTTCACGAGCCTGGTATGAAAGGCTTAGTTCATTTATGGTTGATCATGGTTTTACAAGATGTAAAGTAGACACTACATTATTTCTCAAAATATTATCAAGAGATAATCTTATTATTCAAGTTTATGTTGATGATATTATCTTTGGAAGTGCCAACCCTCTTTGTGCAAGGAATTTGCTAGTCTTATGCAAAGTGAATTTGAAATGAGCATGATGGGATAGCTTATGTTTTTCCTTGGAATTCAAAATCCTACAATTCGAAGAAAGAACGTGTGTGTGCCGGACGAAATATACAAATGAGTTAATTCAGAAAAGCAATTAGTATGCCAATGAGACCGTCAATAAGTCTTGACAAGGACGAAAAAGGAAATCCAGTTGATGAAACTAAATATCGTGGAATGATTGGCTCCTTTCTTTACTTGACTGCCAGTCAACCATATATTATGTTTAATGTGTGTAAATGTGACATGTTTCATCCAGCTCCTAAGAAATCGCATCTGATTGCAGTAAAGAGAATAATTCATTATCTCACCGGAACTATTTCTTATGGACTATGGTACCCACGATCTAACATTTAAGCTGGAACATTTTTCAGATGCTGATGTTGCAAGTTATAAGGAAGACAAAAAAGGTACTAGCGGAACAAGTCAATTACTAGGAAAGGCGTTAATATTATGGAACATTAAGAAACAAGGTTAGTTGCATTATTTACAACGAAGGCAGAATATACTTCCATTGGGCAATGCTGTGCACATTTACTATGGATGAATCATAAATTGAGTGACTATGAACTACTTATTAAACCTATTCAAATATTTTGTGACAACTCTAGTGTTTTATGCCTCTCAAAGAATCTTGTGCATCATTCTTTGAATAAGCATATACACATCAAACGTCATTTCTTTAGAGATCATGTTCTTAAGGGAGATATATAATTATTATTTCTTGGCACCATTGATCAATTAGTAGACATTTTCACTAAGCCTTTACTTGAAGGTAGATTTTGCTACCCAAGAGAACTACTTGATATTTTCGCTTGTTAGTTTTTGTTCTTGTATGTCTAATATTTTTAATTATATTTTATTTAATGCGTTAATTTAGCACCTCTAATTTTCCTCTATTTTTTCATCAGCCGCGACTTTCAAGAAAGAAAAATCAATCATCATGACCCTTCACTGACCCCTTTCATTTCCTGAGCACAACCGTCAAAATCCCTTGTTTTTAATCCTCTGAACCACTCTTCGCTATCCTCATTTTTCCTATAGCTCAGAAACCCTCTTAAAAATTTCTTTAAACCATTCCTAAAATCATTCAATAGCTAAATACTCCAAGAATTTGTGTGCCTCCACTAGAAAAAGTACTCATTCCAAGGGAAAATCCTCTTCTTAGACCCCATAACAAGCAGACCTAGGGTCCAACCACTCAAAAAGGTTTTCCTCTTCTTAGGCAGAACTATCGGAATACTCTCACCAAATAGGAGAAAAAGCTCTCGGAAAAAGGCATATGGAAGACCCCCGTGAATCTCTTAACCCCAAGAAATCCAAAGTGGACCTCTTGAGTTTTCTGGAGTCCGACCTCAATTTCTAGGTTACCCCAAATATGGATTTCTTTGTTGATCTAAATACAAGCCCATTGCTCACGGCATAGTAGTCGACCTTGATGATGTGGATGCCCACAATTGTAAGGTAAAATATTTGTTTGTTTTTAAGGATAGTCTAAATTCCTCTCCGTACCCCCTCTCAAAGTCTATGAACCTTTAGTGAGAAGTTGTTTTCCAATTCTCGCTCTAGCAAGACTAATAAGTTGGAATCCCTAGTTCTAGAAAAATGCATTATCCTTGATTGTGCCATATTGGACTAAATTTTTTAGTGTAAGTGCACTGGTATCTCTATGTTTTTCGAGAATACTTGGCCTGATGATTTTGAAATGTCTTTTGATCAAAAAAAAAGTTGTATTGCTGAGTGTCCATCTAATTCATTCCAAACTAGTTAGGTCTTAGTGATGTTAGTTTTGAAATACAAGTTCTGGCCCAAATTGTTGCAAATACTCTTCTTCCTCATACTGGATCATTCTCCACTTTCTCTCAATGAGATACCTTTCTTGTTTACTGTCTTGTGACCAAACTTAAGGTTAAACTACCCTCATGAGTCATAAATTGTAAGGCCCCGTAAAATTTTCATGCTTAGAACCTAGTAGCTGTGATGTCATGGGCCGAATAATGTGTTAGGAATGCGTAGAATTCTTCAGGTTCGTCGCGGTTCGGACCCTTGGTAGTGATTTAAGTTTCAAAAATTTAAAGAATTAATTTTTCCAAAATGTGTCGATTCTGCGGTCAGGAATGCGACCGCAGATCTGCTATGCGGATCGCATTCCTACCGCAGAGCTTAACAGAATGTTTTCAAAAATGGTGTTTAAAATGCGGTCGATATGCGATCGCAAAATGAATCTGCGGATCACAGATCTACCGCATGATTTCTTAAGAATTTTGGGTGTCAAATCTGCGGTGCATTCTGCGACCACAGTTCAAGAACGCGGACCGCATTTTGGTCGCATTCCGTAACAGAACCTGTGAAAATTTTGAGGCAATTCTGCGGTCGTTATGCGGACCGCATGTTGATTCTGCGATCGCAGATGCGACCGCAAAATTGACTCGGCCCAGAATTTTTATAAAATTTGACCCGACCCCCTCTTTAATAAAACACCATTCTCCTTCATTTTATCATGCCTTCTTAGAAAAATTAGAGAGAGGAGAGGTTTTAGAAAGAGAAGTCTATCATCTTGAAGAATTGTTCCAAACATTTAGTCCAAAGGATCCTAGGGCAAAGATTCAACTTCCCCAATCTTTACAAGGTAAAAACCCTAACTATTTTATCTGATTTTTAGTTTTAAATGGGTAAAGAAAGGTTTGCATATAATAGCTTTTTGAAAATAGAATTTAGCACTCATGCATGATTATTGAACTCGAATTTTTGTAAAAAGGAAGTGAATAGTCGTAAGAGCCTGCAAAAACAAGGTCGACAAAGATAGGATAACTTGGGTAAGCGTAAAGTAGGAGGTTAAAGGAAGGAAACCCGACACCAGGTATGTATGGCTAATTTTGATTCTTTTAAAATCGCCCATATGTGTGAAATTTGTTTGGCATGTGTTAATTTGAGAGATTGTATGTAATTCTTTGATTTGTTGTTGGGTATTCAATTGATGACTGAACTACATGTGGTGTGGTATGAAACATGAATTGGAAGATAACAAGGAAATTAGAATTGGTAAAGAATTGAGAACAATTGTTGTGGGGGCATATATGATTTCTTGTGGAAGGAGATGAAATACTTGAATTATGGTGAATTGTTGAACATACTTGTGTGGGTACTCTCGAATATGGAAACGTGGTAACTTGGTTGTGATATCAATTTGAAAAGTATTTGAGAATATGAATCGAATTGAAAGTTGCTTATTTGAACTTATTGTAATTTTGTGTATTGCCTTATTTGCTGTTTGTGATTGATGTGTTTGAAACTGTACGGTGGGATCGGGTTGCGCATCGCAACACGAAGTAATAAGGTGTGGGTTGGGGTGATAAGGGTGGCCGAGGTAATATGGGTGGACGAGGTAATAAGGATGGAAAACGATCGAAATCGCTATTGAAAATTGATATAAAATCACTGATGTAAAATTGTGAAAGGAGACAGCAAGAGAGTTTGCAACCTGTGGGGCACTGATTGTCCCTTTGTTTGACTACTTGTGTTTTACGTGATTGATTGGTTGTTGTTCTACTTGTTGATCTTAAACATGCTTTGTGTTGAGAATTATCTGAAATGAGGAAAATGTGGAAAACATGGTTGGCTGGCTTAATTGATTCTTGATGTAATTCATTGGCTGTCTTATCATCGTGATTACTTGTTTAATGGCTTGAGTTTACTTGGGACAAAGTTTGCCCATACATACCAGTACAATTCCCTTTTGTCGGGGACGCTACATTCATGTTATGATTGTAGGTGGATCAGTAGCAGGCACTTCAGCTCATCGGCAGTAGTATCCTTCATCTTCCACTGCCCGTTTTGGTGAGCCCCTTTCTTCCTCGGGGCCCTGTGTGGCTCATGCCACTTTTATTTTAGACTTTATTTTGGATTTTGTAAGGTATAGTCGGAGCCTTGTTTCCGGCAAGTATTGTATTCCCTTTTGTATCCTAGAGGCTCTGTAGACATGTAAACTGTGGGATTCCAGTCTTATGTATATATTATGTCGGGCGTTGTAAAACTGTAAACTTGTTAATGAATCACTCGCATGGTTATGTTAGTAGATTGTGAAATCATTTATAATTGGTAATATATATTTGGTTAATGAGAAACAATCAACACAGGGGTAACGCGTGAGAATGAAAGACACCCAGGTCCGCTTGACTGGGGCTACCCGGTCAGGCGCCGGTCATGTCCCTCGATATGTGGCGTGACATAAACTTCATGATAGTGAGTGTTGATGATCCCGCCAACTTACCCTATGGTATGGTTATCACCCACATTTTGGAAGCCTACAATATCTCTATCCCAGAATACTCATTTGTCTCTATTTTAAAGTCCTACAACACTAGAGGTTTCGCCAGTATGTGGTATGTGTGTGCTAAGGGTTCCAGGGTGAAGAAACAGAAAGTGAAGTCAAGAACGTTCAGCCTGATCCTAAGATCAAATCCTCTGTTTCCCATCATAGTGTAAGTGATCTTGACCTTATGGAGAAACTGACTGTTATTAACAACAAGTTGACCATCATCAAGGACCTTCTTGCTGCAACTCAATCTACTATTGGGGACATCAGTACAATATCCAAAGAGACTGGGTCTGATGTCTCAAAGATGAGGCTCAAAATTATCAAACTTGGAGAAAATGCAGTCAAAGCCTTCAAGAAAGTACATGACAGGATTGATGGTGACACAATTTCAGTCAATGTCAGCTTTGAATGTTTTAATGAGGCGATTTGCAAAACTCTTACTTATTTTTTGCATCATTAGTTGTAGAAATTTCAACAATCTCGTTTTGCTATTTTGGACTGGATAACCTGCCACTAGATACTTTTCTTTATTTTTTCTAAACTCTACATGCCTATAACTTGCAAATAGTTGTCTATGATATGACCGCTTCTACTTTATTTGCCTATAATTTGTATATATGCATATCCCCTCTTTGTAGATTTCAAAAAGGGGGAGAAAGAAGTTGTAAATTGCATGACAGATAACAACTCTTGTTGAAGGGGAGTCGATTAGAGAATATGAGTCAACTGAAGTATACGCAACACTATCGAGGGGGAGTCGATTGAAGTATATGCAACTATTGAGGGAAGTCAACTATAGGGAAGTAAACTATGGTTTATACATATTATATTTGTCATCATAAAAAATGGGAAATTGTTAATTATGATTTTCAATGATAAAAAATAATATATCATATTTGGCGCTGATCACAGCGAATAAAACAAAGGAGTCAAAAAGCAATACAATTCAAGAATACATTAAGGAAACAATCTATTAACGGGAGTAACACAAGGAAAAGAATGAACGATTAGCGATAAAAATGGAAGAAGCAATGGAGATCCGGAAGAAGAATCAATCAATGATTCTATTAATGATTGACAGAAGCTATTACAGGAAGGGCCCAAATGAAAGGGAAACGAGATCGCAAAAGGAGCAATGGAGATTGTTGAAGCCATAAATCAAGGGATATATTACAAATCACTCAAGTAACAAAAAGATATGCCTAGCGGATGAAAATCTTGTCAAGACCACAAATCAAGAAAGATAAACAAGAACTTGACCTTATTCTTGGAAAGAATCAATCTAGGATTCCATTCAAGGATAAACTCTCTTGGGTTTGCAATCTCTCAAGATTCACGTCATTCAACAGAAGGCCTCATGAAGTTTATATGCACATAGGTTCCAGACTTGAAGAAGATATACTTTGAACGAACCATTATCACTCATTTTGTTCTACTCCAAACAAGCATTGTAGTTCTTTTATATAATTAGTCAGAAAAGAAAAAGAGACAAACACTAGTGAGGCAATGTATCAAGGTGAAAAATGTGACATACATATTAAACTATTAGGGTAAAGCTACAGCAACCATTCTGTACTACAGAAACTTCGATCACTGAAAGAGAACACCCTTGCAACCCAAGGCGACTGGAGTAAGATTCATGTTGAATCCGAACAAGTTTAAAATTCCGGTGTCTTTATTTCCTGCATTTTGTTTCTATATTACTATTATTCTCCTTTTATCTCTAGTCGACTAATTGGTAAACCAGTCAACTACTTATAATACAAAATTTAAATAGGCAATTCACCCCATCTTGTACTTTCACAAAATTGCTTCATTATCATTTTAGTCCACTAACAGTTGCATTTTTAGTTACTTTCAACTCTATATGTGGTGATGATGAGGGTGAGAGCGGGAGAAGCAAACTTGCTTTTTTACAAAGTTCTATTCTGGTGTATCTATACAGGGTGAATTTGTTGTCACAAGGCAGAAGAATGAAAGAAAAGTACAATAGCTGAAATATCATCCATAGCTATTCCTCTCCTCTTGCATCTCCAGGCACAGCCAGCAGATTGCACCAAACGCTTAGCAGCTTTTGCTCTCTCTGGGGTCGATGACACAATTTGTACTGCTTCTTCGTTGGAAATAACATCCCAAACCTGCACAAAGGAAGTTAGCTTCAAAAAAATATTTATGCAGTTAAACAATTTGAAGCATATACATGAGACAGTTTATTTAGTACAATTAATTACTTTTATCCAACTAATCTAACCTTTTAATGCAGTTTAAATTTCACCAGTGAGCATTAAGTGGCCATCATGGATGATCAATGCCAGCCTATTTATGCTTAGAATTTTTATCCTACCTACTTTCTGTTTGGCCCTAATTAAGGAATATGCTACTACTATCTGTGATGAAGACATGATTGTCATAGTATAAGATTAAGGCCAGACATACCCCATCTGTTGCCAGAACAACAAATTGATCTTTGCTTGTGATATATCTTTCAATCACGTCAGGAACAGATGTTAGTCCGAAATGCTTCACACAGTAGTCTCCAAAAGCTCTAGACATTGCCAATCCGGGGGATTCGTCTTCAGGCAGCCATAACCGGTGCACCCCAGGTTCATCGTCCAAGCAAAACACTCGGCCATTGCACTGCTTTATCCGTTCAGCTTCCTCTGGAATCAACATACAGACCATAGTGAATCATCTGGTATTTAATACAAGAAGAGAGTAATATAGAGAACTTCTCGGTAAAGAGTGTTTTAAAACCCATAGTACCAATCTGAATTAGTAGGCCAGTAAATTTCAAATATAAAGGAGGACTTACGAGGTAGATTAGGCTTGAAATCAATAGTGAGCTGAACTGGCGCCAAGTTGCCATCTTCAGAAGTGGTGGCTAATACAGCGCGGGAGTCGCCAACATTGGCTATAAAAAGAGCCTCACCCTGCAGAACAAAAACTTAGAGCCCGTTCGGCCTAGCTGATTTACAGTAGCTTTTAAGCATTAGGTGTTGAAAAGTAATTTTAATTGCTAAAATTGATTTAAAAAATAAATAGTTACATGTTTGGATAAAAATGCCGAAATTAATTGAAGAAGTGGATATACGAAGAGTTTTCTTTTAAAAGGAACTATTCTAAGGATACAATAATAAATATTTTGGTCAAATCAAAAGTGCTTATAAACTAAAATTTGATAAGCTGGGGGAGACCTCTAGATGATTGAACAACTTTTGCTGACTGGCTAATTAACTAATATCATCAAAAGAACTACTGGTATTACCTGTCTGACTATTGTCAATGAAGTGCTACCACTGTAGAATGAATCAATCTTAGGATGTTGTTCCAGCTCGTGATCTACAGCAGCACATGCCTTCGTGTAGGACTGCTTCCATATATCGAATTTATCAGAATCCAAATCGAAATCTGAATCAGTTGAAGCCTCAGATAGAGTTTCCTGCCAATTGGAAAGTAGAGATGATGGAAATGATTCTCGTACACTCTTCGCCACGAAATGGCCCCAAGGACCATGCCCATCAAATACTCCGCAGAATATCATGTCTTCTTGGCATCCAAATTCCTGCCATGAGCAATAATCAAAAGCCATTTCCATACCCAGATATATTAGTAAAAGTACCACAAGTGAGACTAATATTGAACAAAGATGAAAGAAGACTTGTGAGAGGAAAAACCATAAATTAGGGAAGAATACCTCCCAAACAATGACACAATCTTGATTCACTCCTTTTTCTCCTCTCTTAGAGAAAACTGAAGCAAAATTCTTAGAACCATCAACATTTACAGTTCCTGAAGACCTTAATATAAAATCATTTTTCTTGGCTCCTTTAACCATAGATTCTTCAGCCTCTGTTCCATTGCAATTCTCGTTCACAGAATTTTCTCTTCCTTTTTTCAATGATAGAGATCTTGCCAATCCACTAAACATGGAAGAAAAATGCTCCATTTCACCCTGCAGTAAAAGTTAAAAATTCTGAATCCTCAAATCACAAATATTGTTTTCATCTTCTCTATATTTATGAATTCTCTCCCAGTCAAATGTATGATGAGACAAACACAACTGCTTAAAACATTAACAAGCTTGCTTCTACCTTCTACTGAATCAAATTCAGCATATTAACACAAAATGAAACAATCTCATTCAACAAAACAAGAAAACCCAAATTACTTTAAAAAAATCCAATTTTTATTTTTTCCTGTAATCCACTTTCTTGAAAACCAAAAAGAGGCAAAATCCAACGGAAATGCAAACTGTTTCACTAACTAGATTACACCCATAATTAATCAAAACGGAATATACAGGAAAGCTTGTTGAAAACCTTTTTTTTTTCTGGTGAAATATGGTCTGAAAAATGAGATTTTGACAAGACCAGACACTTATTTACAGCTGAAAAGCTGACAGTGATAGCCAAAATGGAGAGAATGGATCACAATGCATAAGAGGGTAATTTGATTAGATATTTTTAAGGAAGAAGAAGACAACAAATATGAGATTTTTCGTGTACAAAAATGGGTACGTAGAACTTTTGTGGAATTCTGTTACCCTGCTCCTATTAAACTACTGGAGTACTATATGTATATATAAATACGCCACCCCCCCCCCCCCCTACTTTGTATTATAATATATTATCCTTTTGAACTAAATAAAATATAAATGGAAATTTCTCTAAACTCTACATATATTGTATAATGTCAAATTTAGACTTGGATTTTGTCCAGGTTTTATTTGGACAATTAATTATCCTACCATCGAGCATTCCCTTCAATTTTTTTTTTCCAAATTTAAAGTGCTGGAACTGGAGATATATGACTTTGTATAGTTTAACCATAAACATCTTTTTCTGAATAATAATGAAGAAATTATGATTGTTGGTACAGATTATGTATTCTTTTTTCCGTTTTCTTTATTGTGTAATTCAAGATTAATGATAGAACACCTTACCAAGAAATTCTTGAGTTTGACTTATACAAGAATGTCAAACAACTATATTATTTGAAAAATCATCTCTACAAATACAGCTATTTATGGTATACATGTATCAAAGTTGATGTCTTTCAGACAAAAATAACTGTGTTAATTTGTGATCCTTTAGAATAATGCAATCGATAGTCAAATCCGTTCGAATATGAAATTATTGGATAAAAGAGTTTCTCACAAATTTAATAAGAAAAAAAGTACAATTATACGTTACAAAATTCGGTTTTAGCGAGATAATCAATTCGTTATTAACCAACAACGTGGAGAAAGCTGCTTGGCCAACAAGTTTTGAGTTAAATAACTTGACAGTCCACAACGCAAAAGTTCTCAATTTCTTCTAGTTAAATTCAAAGATAACGCAATTACGTTGTGATTATTTATGGAAGAGGCATAAGTATCCCTCAACTTGGGTATTCATGGTTCGATTTCGATCGGTTTTCCCTAAAAAGAAATCAAACCAAGTAAGTCGATTTTTCAAATATTAGAACCAAACCAAACCAAATTAATTAAGTTGGTTTTCTCTCAATTCAGTTTATGTCGGGTTTTGTAGGTTTTTTTATGTTTTCCGGTTATTTATCGGTTTTTTTTAAATATAAGACATACACCACCAAACGCATATTTCGGCTACCACATTTTCAACGTAACACTATCAAATTAATTTCTCTTTGAGAAATTTATTACTATTTACCAAGATATATTGATGATAATTGAATCAAATAGTGATGAATAATTTAAGGAACCAATTAAAAATATATTATGTTTAACACGAAATAAATTCTTACACTTAACAAAAGAAAACTACCAATCAAAATAAAATATAAAGGCAAAGAACTATACTAAAAGTGAAACTATTAACATTTACCATTAAAATTTTGAAACTTTGTATATAAATATACATATATATAGGTGTAATAATAAATTTGAAATAGCTACTCCTATAGTCGGTTTGGTTCAGGGTTTTTTCTGATTAAAACCAAAACCAAACCAAATTCGATCGGTTTTTAAAATTCAAAACCAAAGCAAAACTAAAAAGTATCGATTTTCTTGGTCGGTTTAGTTTGGCTTTCGATTTAGTTCAATTTTCGGATTTTTATGAACACCCTACTTGTCTCCAAATGTCAATTATACACTTGTGTTTAGCAAGTGCTATTATACACTTGTAATAGAAAAAGAAATTGAAAGAAAAATTAAAAATAAAAGATAAAATTATTTTAAAAAACACATGTTAATCTCGCATTATACCACATAATATAAATCTTGTCAATAGTAATTTTTAGGGGTGTCAATGGTTCGGTTTTGTCGGTTATTTTATAAAATTTATACCATATTAATTTTTTAATTATTCTATTATGTATAATTGTTTACTGTGAAAATAATAATAACAATAACTAGATTTTTAAATGAGATTTTATAAATACGTGATCTATTCCCGAGCTAGTTTGTAGGGTTTGTTAATGCTAAAATGTGAAGTAAAATGGTAAAGATCAAGTTAATCAAAGCAATAATCGAACCAGTAATGGGACGTTCCTTGGGTGCAAAGCTGGCCAGTAGGTACCTCGGAGCCGAGCCTCGATCCTGTCTCAGGCTTATCGAGGGTATTTGAGAAGGGGATAACAAGTAAAGATATAAGTAAGTAAAGATATATACTATCAGTATTGAGCAAAATGATGAAGAACAAAATGAAAAAACATTAAAGTGCTAGGGTGATCTCGAGGTATGCTTGTCCCACAAACTAAGAGAATATCTAAAAGTCAAAATGATTTAGAACTAGAGAGAGATTAAAAAAGAGGTAGGGAGAATGTTGTTGCCCTATTGTGAGATAATTTGAGATGTCTACAAGATGTTGGTGACCCTCCTTTTATAGAAAATGGGGCGTCCAAGCTTAGTACGAAATACACAATATAATAAAAGAATGAGATGTGACAACCTGCTTTTCTTATGTCGTAGGAGGGCTGGCATTGAGCCGTTTGGACAAGTCTCGCGGACCCTGAATACATCTCTTAGAGGATATCTTTGTATATTAGGGTCTCGACCAATGCTTGATCTGGACAAGGCTTCGGTAGATCTCGAGGCAAGTGACAGAACGAGGATCTCATGCCTTCCAGACTTATTCTTCGAAACTTTATGTTGAGGAAAATCGGTCTCCTGATTTCCCGTGCACATATAGTCTCTGTGTTTCATAGAAGGAAGTGATTAGAAATATTTTTGACATTCCCCCCTTGTGGGCCCTCGACATGGTATTATGCTTATGGCGGAGCCTCTCCTCTCGGAAGTGGAGGTGTTTTTTCCTTCTTGCTTTTTCAGGACCATTAGAAGTATCATGACTCACCACTTCCCAGGGCTGTATTATCGTTATCATCCCGTGCTTCCATTTCGTAGCTAACGTTTTAGTTTCCACAAGCGCGTTAATTACGTCTATCGTTAGGTTCTTTGAGGGCGATAATGGCATCTTACTTTGCCTTTTCCCCCGAGATATATGGGGCTTCTTTGTGATTAGTTCTTCATTCAAAACTCCCTTCAATATATTCTCTTCTTGATTTCCCTGCCATTTTTCTAGACTTTGTTGCTCTGCAATATTTGAGGCCTATGGCCTTAAGATCATGTGTTGGATGCGCCGTGAGCCAGCCCTCGATCGTTTTTTGGAGGGATGGGCTTGCCCTGCCGTGATGCAGCTCTTGTTGTTGTTGATGTTGTTATTGTTATTGTTGGTGGTGGTATGGCGACATAGGAGGTCAGAGTTCTCCGACCTGGAGAAAGATTCAGATTATCCACCGCTGCTCAAGAGGGGGCTCGAATTATACACCGCTGCTCACCCTCCTTACTCGGCCTGGCATATTACGCCCCTTTTGGATTCTGGGCGGGGTGGTAATGGTCTCAAATCGACCATTTCCTCTTGGGCCGAGGCAATATCTCGAGAAGTGGCTTCGGGGTAAGCATGCTAGCGGAGTTCGTGCTAGCCAAATTTTTTGCCCAACCACTTCTCGCCTTCTTCTGGTATCCTCCTCATCATTTTGCTTTTCTCTCAGCTTCCTTTTGAAGATCCCATTACTTGAAGATGGGGAGGAGATCCCTGTGAGGGCCGGGCTCGAAAGATATGGTCTATGAGGTCATACGCTTGGAAGGATGACATTGAAAGTGCTACAAGTATTTAGGATTCTCCCTTGGGCTTGTATACTACCTGTATCTTCTTTTTTCTTTTTGTAAAAGATTCACTGCGTGCTTTTGTAATCATGTAAGACTTAATTGTATATAAGGATTTCTATGAATACAAATATACTTTTCCCTGGCTTTTGCTTTCAATCATTGCCTTTCTTTGATATATTTTTATGACCTTGAAATCTTCATTCGTTTCCAATTACTGGCGCCTACTGCGGATGGAAACATTTTTTTGGATACCTCGTTGGTTCGTGTGGCTTTCTCCAAAATCAATGATCAAGCTTCTGACCGAGCTTATGTCGACCCATTATATTCAGGCCATCGATTACCTTGGGTTGTGTGGAGACACCCGACAGTATCATGGGTCTCTCGGAAAAGGCATTTAGAGAAGATTATACCCTTAGGTATGTGAGGGTCCCTTCCGGGCCATAGATAGTCCTTTGGAGCGTGCATGTTTAATTTTACTTCGGGGAGTTGCTTATGCTCGAGCGCTGCTTTGATTCTTTTTAGAGCTTTTGGCCAATGTGAGACAGCCTTGCGGAGGACACTTTGTATTTCGCATGGGATAAGCAACTTTGGATCGTCGGGTCCACTACTTCTTAGGAATGGAAGTACTTTACAAAAAAGATGAAAGTACTTGATATCTCAAAGAAAATTTACTATGGATCGGCTGAAAGAGTTTTAATGTGCCCTATATTCCAGCCTAACATCACCTCTTAATCCCTCAATAACGATAAAGGTAGATGAAAGTCCATTGTTGATTGACCGCCTCCAACTACAGAAAACTGGTAGGTAAGCTGAACTTTTTAACAAATACAAGGCTTGATACATCCTACGGTGTCCATCACCTCATTCAATACATGCAGTCATCTAGAGAAAGTTATCTGAAAGCTATATACCGTGACTTAGGATATCTAAAGGGTGATCCAAGCCCGAGGATTTTCTTTTCTAACAGCAAGGATTATGGAGTAAGAGCTTTTTGTGACTAAGATTGGGCAGCATGCACTGGGTTCAGAAAGTCGGTTAGTGGCTACATTGTGTTACTTGGAAACAATCACATTAGTTGGAAATCAAAGAAACAGTCCACCATATACTTATCTTCAGCTAAAGTGGAGTATAGAGCAGCTAGACAAGTTGTAGGTGAGCTAGTTTGGTTGGTTATGCTACTTGAAGAGTTGATTGTACCCATGAATCTTCCCATTCCAGTGTTTTGTGACAGCCAAGCAGCTTAGCAGATAGCCAGAAATCCAGTGTTTTATGAGCGCACAAAACACATAGAAGTTGACTGCCATTTTGTTCGAAATAAGCTGCAAGAGAGATTGGTCTCTTTACACCATGTGTCTACCAACGAGCAGCTCGCCGACATTTTCACTAGTTCCTTAACTGGAATCAAACTTACTCAGCAAGTTGTAAATGCATTCCTCCCTTCCTACTTTAGGGGTAGGGTATTGAGATTAGTTACATATTTGTATTTATTTTCTACCTCTTTTCCTCTTAGTTCTTTTCCAGTTGGTTAGGTTTGTTAAGATATTAGATGTTAATAGCGGTTAGTCGTTGTTAGTTAGTGAACAGTTGTTGTTAGCTATCAAGTGAGTGGGTAGGACACGTGTATATATAGAGTATTTGGATATTCTTTGTAAGGTGGAATATTCAATTACATTTTTTTCCCCTTATGCTTTTCGACTTTTCTTTTCTCTCTTAGCTGGGTTTGCTTATTTTCTTCCATTAGAGCTCGTCCAACCTCAATGTTATCTATTTCTTTTACGATTTTGTCATATTTGCATTTTTACACCGCATCACGATCTAGTCTCACCTCAACATACAGTTTTTTAAAATTCTAGAACCATCATTAAGTACTGTTTGACCTATTTTGCATGAAATACAGGATCTATGTTTGACATTGATGTTTAGCACAGTAGATAACATGAAATATTCATATACATGGTGGGGCTAGGGGAATGAGAACTTTAACCATAATAATATCAAGTCACCAGATCCCGTTTGTGTGGTTATTAAGGAGAATATAGAAAAATTCCACTTAGGAAAAAGTATCCCATTCATGTGGTTGTTAAGGAGTAAGAAACAGAATGAAAAAGGCACTAATGTGAGTCCAAGGTCTAAAATGTAAGTCCGAGGTCCATTACTAAAAGTAAAACGCATGTGGAGGATAAGATCACAAATAATTTGGGACCCTAAACCAATCAGTCTTCCATGCTTTTCTTTTTGTTTGTTACTATTGTTATTTCATGTGAATTATTGTAGGTCTTATCGTATGGAATTGCAAGGCTGCAGCAATATTCCAAAATGCTACTTATGTTAATGATTCAACTTCGAAAATTGAGAGCGCACAAAACGACAATATTCGCCGGGGGCCAGACAACCTTTTCCTACAAATATTTCATTCTTACTTATCACCACCTTGTCAGATACAAAAACGCAC
Source organism: Nicotiana noctiflora (assembly GCA_032618575.1). NCBI lineage: Eukaryota > Viridiplantae > Streptophyta > Magnoliopsida > Solanales > Solanaceae > Nicotiana > Nicotiana noctiflora. Next base: position 97,732 of record JASVEL010012514.1, on the reverse strand, counting down.
TTGAAACCGTGCTTTACAAGAAGTCCAGTAGAGACTAAGTTCTTCCTAATTTCGGGAACATGAGGGACGTTGTTTAAAGTCATGACCTTGCTAGAAGTCATCTTGAGAAATATCTTCCTATATCCTTCAATTTTGGTTGTAGCAGCATTTCCCATAGAAATCGTCTCTTCGTGTACAGCAGAAGCATATGTAGAAAATGTTTCCCTCACAGCACAAACATGGCGAGTGGCTCCAGAATCAATCCATCACTCCTTAGGATTTCCTACCGGGTTGCATTCAGAAAGCATAGCACACAAGTCATCAATATCTTCGTGCTTTTTCAACCATGTTTGCTTGACCATTCTTCTTGTCTTTCTTAGGATCATGACACTCTACAGATCTTTGTCCAGCTTTTCACAATTGTAGCAATTTCCGTTGAACAGTTTCTTGCTTTTGTTATTTCTTGGCCCAAAAGCTTGCTTCACTTTTCTCTTAATTTGAGAAGTAGCCTCAATAATATTTTCTCCCATTATAGTTGAGTTTCCACGGCCTTTTTTTTCAGCTACTTTGTTGTCCTCTTCGATTCTCAACTGAACAATGAGATCTTCAAGGGACATCTCCTTTCGTTTGTGTTTCAAGTAGTTCTTGAAATCCTTCCATAAAGGAGGCAGCTTCTCAATAATTGTTGCAACTTGGAATGCTTCATTGATGACAAGAGCTTCAGCAAGTAGATCATGAATAATTACTTGCAATTCCTGGACTTGGGTAATAACATACTTGCTATCTACCATTTTGTAGTGTAAAAACTTTGCGGCAACAAATTTCTTCATCCCGACATCTTCAGTTTTGTATTTTCTTTCAAGCACAATCCACAGTTCTTCTGACGTCTCTACATTAATGTAAATGTTATAGATTATCCTCCAGTCCGCTAAGAATATAATTCTTGCACAAAAAGTTAGAATGTTTCCACGCCTCAATTACGAGAAAGCGTTCATTCTCTGGAGTTTCATCGGGCATATCAGGAACATCTTCCTTGATGAACTTTTATAGACATAATGTAGTCAAGTAAAATAATATCTTTTGCTTCCAATGCTTGAAATCAATTCCGAAAAAATTTTCGGGTTATTTTGCCGGTATTCGGCTTGTCGATGCATCGGCAGTTATCATTGGAACAACTTGATTTACGTTGTAATTTGTTATTTTTCTTTTTCATTTTTTCTATTAAAGAATGACACAAACAAACATTTAATAAACGTTTAAACTTGGAGTAAAAAATTAAGTAGATTTTAATCTCCAAGAAAACACCACGAAGGCTTTACTCTCCAAACGGGAGTATACAAAACCACAAAGGTTTTAGTTTCCAGAACAGTAAGTATAACACAAAAACGAAAACAAAAATTATTAAATTCCTTTAGCTCGTTAGTTAACCTGTATTTGTAAATAATAATTCTGGAGAAAAGAAATTTTGCGTATAAACGTAAATATAAATGAAATAGTAATTAATTCGAACCCAGTGAATTCACAGTATTTTCTTAAGAAATTTAATCCCCTTCTAGTACCCAAGGTTATGAATTATTTCCTCCCAGGATAGAACAAATTATACACTGATGTAGCGGTACTTCAAACTCTAGTGTTTCAACGAACAGAAAGTTCGGCAACAAATCAAACTTATGGATGCTTTGTTTGTAGTTAAAACAATGCAGAATAAGGAAGGAGAAACTCAAAAATCGTATGAAAATTCTGAGAGGAATGCAATCTGTAGCCAATGTTGAGTTCAAAATGAAGAGGAGATCAATAGCTCTCAATTTTTCGGTGTTCTTACTCTAACAGTTGCTGCACATATTTATAGTGCAGTCAGCTATTAAGAGAAGGACCAGCCACCACTCATTTACCCGTGGTGGAGCATGCATTAAGCTTTGTGTGAGCAAGAACTTGGCTATGGTGGGAGGACCACTAGGCTGCCAATGGACAATGTAGTATACACTTGGCTGAATTGGTGGGACACTTGGATTCTATACACGGATTGGAAAATATCCGTTACAAATACGGATAATATTTCGTTAATATTCACTATTAACAAATAAATTTGGTCCAAAAATTTAATCAATTGATTGATCATTTGACCAAATTCAAATTCAAATTCGAATCCGAATCTGAAGCCGAAGCCGAAGCCGAGCCGAGCCAAACGAGCGACGATGACGATGACGACGCGAGACTTGCCCTCTTCTTAACTCTTTAAGAGCTGCAAGAAGAGTAATTGTATATATACCCACCAAAAATATTTTTCTCTCCCAATATGGGATGATGTTCATTGTTAAGAGGGGAAAACTTAAAATTTCACTCAAAATTTTTATTTTTCCTCCATTTCTCATTCACCCTCTTGTTAATACTTTTTCATATTAAAAAGAAACTCAACAGTTACACGGCAAGTCTAGTAGAGCTACAATATTTGTTTGCAGTAGAACAAAGAGAGGGTATTTGGTTTGATAAAAGTATATGTGCTAAGGTACATATACAAGTTTAAATATTTTGAGAGGGGCTTGAATTCTTGAGAGATTTGCCAACCCAAGAGATTTGATCCTGGAAAAGAGATTATTCTTTACAAGCATAAGGTTATTCAGCAACAACTCTGTCTTGATGAGAGGGTTTACTGACTTCCCTTATGTGTGATCCTTGAATCTTGATCCTTCGAAATTTAGATACTTGATTGATTATCTTGTAAGATCTTCGATACTCTTGATTGATTTGATTCCTTGTGTTTATACTTAATTGATTCCGTCAATATCAATGATTCATTTAATCTCGTCTGCTTTCCTTGATTTTCTCTGATTGATTCCTTCAATCTTGTATGTAATCCATGAGTTCCTTGATCTTCACTGATGTTATCCATGAGTTTCTATACAAAGAACAAATATATTATTTTCATCCTTAAAATAAGATCTAACATCATGCTCTTGGTACAATTTTAAATACAATAAGAAATACCCTGATTGGCTAATTAATTGTATGGCTTCTTATCGGGCGGATTGGGCGGTTATTTTCTCTTAACAGTTTGGCTTATTGATTATTGGCTTTTAAATGTATTAATCTGTTTGCCACCTGATAAGATATCGAGCGGATTTATACCGATTTAGCTCTTATCGGGCGGTCTGATGGTAAAATCAAACATCCCAATTTTATATTGTCCACCTGATTTCCTTCTGTTTGGACATAAATAAAATCTGAATTGTGTTAATTTCATCCAAAAAATTGAATTACATCTGCTTTCTGCAGGTAATAACAAAACCTAATACACGCAAAAGAAATGGTCATCCAATAACTTGAATTGTCCAGCCAAACATATCTTAAAACCGGAATACTACAACTCTATTTCCCTACAAGAAAGGCCATCTAACAAAAAGCTGAATGAAGCAGAGGTACATGGAGGAGAAACCTATATAAATTTAATTAATCTGTAGCAAAAAATATTTAACGAAATCTGATATATTTTCTTTCCTATACCAAAATTTTGAATAAAACTGGACAAAATCTAGTATTGTCAGCTTTGTCAAAAAAATTGTGACAGCATTCCTTACTATCTGCGACCAAAGTTACCATTACCTCTTCCATCCTTTCCTCCAGAAAAGCCACCTCCACCTCTTCTATTAGAGAAGCCACCACGACCACCACCTCCAAATCTTCCACCTCTTGGCTTCTCTCTCTTGCAACTGAGGCAACGGTTCCACCACCTCTAAATATATTGTCAATAAATTTTATATATATATATATATATATATATATATATATAATGGGCTAACGGTTTTTTCGTTAAGAAAATTGAATAATTTCGTCCCAAACCGATAAGCCGTTAATAACAAAAATTCAATCTGCTCCCGTCCGTTAAACTGCTAACCCGATACCAATAAGCCATTAAGCTTCGGTTTCGGTTTGATTTTAAGCTTTAGATCGGTTTTGAACTACCCTAATTAATTGGCCTCTTCTTGATACGTGTCGGAATTTGCACTGTGATCTTCGCCTGATTACGAATATTTTGTCTTTCCGTTATTCGACCCAGTAAGCTTCCCTCGAACTCCAACTTATTCGGTCTTGGTTTTGGTCGGTCTCGATTTTAGTCGGTCTCAGGGTCTCAAGCTTGACAACCTAATTCTGCACCATAGCTTGATATAAATTTAAGCCGACCTTTGACTTATCATGCTCAGCCTTGATCAGTCAAAAAAAAAAAAAAGACAAGCCCGATTTTAACCACATACACTTATATATCATTTCAAGATGCAAAAAGTTCCTTTTCAATTGTTTAATTCCTTGATAACTCCTCCATTCATAGTTTAATACTTGATATAGTTGGTATAATATACCGGATTGGTCACAGTGATAGCAATGTTAAAAACATATGATTAAAGAAAAATGCATGAAAAACAAACTTCAAAAATGATTCCAATAAAATAGAGTAACTGTAATGTAAAATAGAATTATTTTAAGATTCTTTTCCCACTAAGATAATGGATTACCCAAAAGAAAGTAAAATGAAACTACCGACATTACCAAAGACAAAAAGGAAATGGGAGAAATGTCAATTATGAAGAAGAGAAGTGGATGAACTAGAAAAATAAGTAATGCGGAAGAAATAGAAAGGTGGGGTGGTTTGAGGACCCCATTGCACGCACTTACCAAACTTAGGGACGAGCAAAATATTACTCTTTTCGTTTCAATTAAGATGAGTTAGTTTGACTCGATATAATTATTTTTTAAAATTTATGATCTTAAAAATTTAAGGGATAAAAAATTTGTGAGATTGTAATTTGTATGATTATAAATTATGGGTGAAATAGATAAAATGAATAATTTAATATTAAATTATTTTAAATTTAAACATAACTTATTTATTTGAAACAGACTAAAAAAAGAAATAATTCATTTAATTTGAAAATGAAGAAATATAATAATAACTGGAGGGAGTATAATAATTTAAAAAACAGACAATCTCTTAGTACTATTTGCGTAGCATGATGGTTACTGCAGCTATCAGTGCTGGTTGACCCTATCCTTTGGTCACTACATTCTCTGAGTCGGTTACAATCCAATCTTTGAATGGCTCGACAAATAATAATTTAATTATATCTACTTTAAAGGTAAATAACTTTTATTTCTTTCTAAATTAATACTGCTAAAGATTATGAAGAAAAAAAATATACAATACTTGCTACTTTGAAATGGTGGCACATTTTCTTCAAAAGAAAATCTTCCATTAACTCCCTTGGTTGGCTAATAAATTTAAGTTCTTAATATAGTTGCTGGTTGACACCTTGCTGAACTGACCCAAATGGAAAGAAGTCATAATGAGTCGGTGCAAAATGGGCAAAGGAATGATGACAAGTTAATATATAGTGGCCATCCAACTTACCCTTTTCCTATTTAATAAGATGTCCAATAGTTGCTACCAAGAATTTTAATAGTTGGGTTCTGCCGGTTATTTATAAAATTTGTATTATATAAATTTTTTGGTTATTCGATTATGTATAGTTAAAATTAGATTTTTTAAAATCATTTCAATCATGTCAGTTTCTCTTCGGTATTGGTATCGTTTGATAAATTTTTTGGTTATTTTTTAATATCATATAAAAATTACTAGTAGAAGTAGAATGCAATAAATATAGTCCCTCCGTTTTAATTTATGTGAACATATTTCCTTCTTGGTCTGTGCAAAAAAAATGACATCTTTCCTTATTTGGAAATAATTTACCGTTATGCAATGATTTATAGCCACACAAAATATTTGTGTCTTATTTTATACCACAAGTTCAAAAGATTTCTCTCTTTTCTTAAGCTACGTGCCAAGTCAAATGGGTTCACATAAATTAAAACGGGAGGTGTATATTATAATAGGACGTAGCAAAACTCTCTACAAAAGTTTACAGTTTAAAATGTGATGAATTAAAAAAATATGAAAGATGGCTAGAGTATAGATTCATCAACTATTCTACATCATCGTAAAAGAAACTAAGCAAATACAAAAATAATGTATAAATCACACGTGTGGACAAATATTAACTAGCTGGGATTAAAGAATAAAATCTATAGATGACTAAATATTAAAAAAAATCAAAATCATAAGACGGAAAAAATATTTAATACATTATAGTTTGCTATACATAATCGCTACGATATATTGTGTTTGCTAGTGAACATGCTAGAAATACTTTAGTTTCAATAGGAGTAGCATAATATGTTTGTGAATTAGGATTTTGAGTTTAATTACTTGTTGGCTTGTAACTGTTTCATAAAATCTAATGCCCAAGAAAAAATTTAATGTGTTCTTATTTTTAAACTTAATATATAAATATATTGTTCATATTATAAATTTATTTGATACGGTTTGGTATTTTTGCAATTTACTTTTATAAAATAAAAAACTAAACCTAGTTATCGGTACAGTTGTAGATTTATATTAAAAATTATGATTCTATTAAAATAAACCTAAAATTCGGTTGGATGCGATATGATTTAATCGATTTTTAAATATACATCGACACCCCTAATTACCGCTTTTCCTATATTTACGTATTACAACTTTTCAATTCAATTGAAATTCAATGTAGCATACCGTTGGTTGTTACCACTATTTAACCTTCCACGTTACTATTTTATTCTAACTTAATTAAAAAGTTGCAGAGAAACTATTTATTCTTTTCATTGCTAGAGAGTCAACGAAATTCTTTCTCTTCATTCTCATTTTAGTTTCATTTATGTGTTGTGCTACAAATATTGAGATTTGAGAAGTCACCTTTTAAATTCGGTTAATTACACCATTTTGTTTATCGTAATCGTTTTCTAAGAGAAATGCTGACACAAATTTGAAGAGACGTTCTATTACATTTTCGAAGGTTTTTTTTCTTTTAACTTTCTTTTTTGGGTTGTAGTTTCCCCTTCATTCTTCTCATTTTAGCTTTATTTTTATTTTTTCACTCTTTTCATAAGTTACTTTTTATTTCTTGTAGTTACACCTTTCGTTTTTCTAGATCGTTTGACACAAGTGCTTGCACAAATAGAAGACATTATTCGTTTGTATTATTTTTTTATGCTTCCTTCTCTCATTCATTTTCCAATTTAATTACCAGTCTTCATGCTATAAGTATTTAATTATTTCTCCTAGAAGAATATTGTTGGATTGGTGTTTGTCGTAAATTGAGAGTAAGAAAGAGAGAGAGTAGAGAGATACAGAGAGAGATGATAGAGAGAAAGAGAGTATTTTCATTACTCAAAAACTGAATTTTGTATGTATACATTCGAGTTAACTATTCTCTTAACTACTAATCTAACAACTTAACTAACAAACAAATCACTAATAACTAATTTTAACGGGTGAAATTACAGTACTACCCTTATATCATTTTTTATCATTTAACACTTCCCTCAAGTTAGGTGGCCCAAAAATATCAAAAACACCTAACTTGAGCTCAGATATGCATGTTGAACTTTACCCAATCCTTTTGTGAACAATTCTGCAAGTTGATCTCTGATAGGTATATACTTTGTGCAAACTAGACCTTGTTGAATTTTTTCCTTATGAAATGACAATCGATCTCTATATGTTTGGTTGTCTCATGGTAAACGGGATTAGGAGCAATCTAAATAGCTGTTTTGCTATCACTAAATAAGTCTACTGGCAATTTAACTTCTGCATCAATTTCTTTTAATATTCTCACTGGACATGTCAATTCTGCTACAGTTGCAGTTAAGCTTCTGTACTCTGCTTCTGCTGAACTTCTTGATATAGTAGTTTGCCTTTTGCATTTCCAAGACACTACAGAATTGCCTAACTTGATCAAAAAACCTGTGATAGATCTTATAGTGACTGGACAAGCTGCTCAATTTGTATCACAGTATGATGTGATGGTTGTTGACTTGATAATAGTATACCTTGTCTAGGATTGTTTTTCACATGCATCACAATTCTTAAGGCAGTTTCCATATGAGATTTCTTTGGTTGTTGAAGACACTGACTTAGAGTTTGAACTCCATAAGTTAGGTACAAAAGTTTACCTATTAACATTTGATAGGCTGTCTGATCTATAATAGGATCTTTAACTGTCATTCATCATTTGAGATGTGCTCATCATACTGTTTTGTTATAAGTTTATTATTGATATAAATTGGCGTAGTTGAGTATTTTGCTGCAGTTAATCAAACTGCTGCTATGAGCTCTAATGTGTATTTCCTCTGATGCATAACAATACCTTTGTTGGACCTAGCAAATTCTAATCACGGAAAGTACCTTAACTCTCCCAAGGCTTTCATTTTGAAGTTGTTCTGTAGAGAAGTTTTTGTGTCATGAATCAGCTTTAAACTACTTCTAGTAATTAGCATATTATCAACATAGATCAGTGCTAACAATATACCTTCTTTTGTTTTCCTTATGTATAAGGAATGACCAAACTGACTTTGTTTAAACTGTAAGTTGTTCAAAATAGCTTCAGATAGTTTCAAGTTCTATTGCCTAGGAGATTGTTCTAGTCCATATAAGGATTTAGTGATTCTGTATACTCTCTTCTCCCCTTGAATCCTAAATCCTTGTGGTAAATCCGTGTATATTTCATCAAATAGACCACCTTGAAAAAAAGTATTGTATACATCCATTTGATGTATATGCCATTGCTTCGCTACTGTAGAGCTAATATTCTTCTAACAGTCACCATTTTACAACTAATGAAAATGTTCTTGGTAGTCAATTCCTTCTTGATGACTATAACCTTTTGCAACCAATCTTGTTTTAAATCTCTCTATCTCTTCTGATGCCTTGTATTTGATTTTATATATCCATTTGCATCCTATAGGTTTCTTACCTTTTGGTAATGTGACTAGTGTACAGGTATTATTACCTTCAAGAGTTTTTATTTCTTCTTTCATGACTTGTATCCATCTTGAATCTTTACTTGCTTCAGCATATGAAGTAGGTTCAGTAGCGGATGAGAATATATGCTTTATATTTAGAAGATAGATGATCATACCGTATATATTTATTTAAGGCGTAAGGTATCTTTTCATGAATATTTAGAGAAACAAAATCTTTCAACCATATTGGTGGTTGTTTATCTCTGGTGAATTGAAGGCTGATTCCGGAGCTACTGCTACTGTCCGGTACCTGGATCTGTGCAAAAGAGCATATAGTGTAGTATCAGCACAACCGACCCCATGCGTTGGTAAGTGTCTAGCCTAATCCCTGCGAAATAGTGACGAGGCTAGACCGGACTACCACATAAACTTATGTAGTTATATATACATATATAGCGGAGTCGAGATACATAGACAAGTAATCAATATGGAAGGGGGGCATGCTATGAGGGGAAATAATAATTTCAAGTAAAGATCATCCAATAACGAAGGAAACAACACAACTTAGACATTAAATAAGAAACAGAAAATAACAAGTGCATGCCATCACCCTTTGTGCTTTTACTCTCATCCTCACGAAGCAATGATATGATAAAATATGCACGACATCACCCTTTGTGATTTTACTCTCTTTCCTCACATATAATCAATAGAATCGACACGAAATGGTACATCGTGCGGCACGACATCACCCTTCGTGCTTTACTCTCTTTCCTCACAATAAGCAACAATGCACGACATCACCCTTCGTGATTTACACACTTTCCTTACAATAAACAAACAATGCACGACATCACCCCTTCATGCTTTAACACTCATCCTTACCCAAACAACAATCACAAATACGGGGCAAAGGAATAAACAAAATAATAATAGAAATCTCGGTAAGAGAACACAACAACAACAACAACAACCTAGTATAATCCCACATGTGGGTTCTGGGAAGGATAGGATGTACGCAGACCTTACCCCTACCCCAAGGGGCAGAAAGGCTGTTTCCAGGAGAACCTCAGCTCAAGAAAGAACCAAGTGACAATAAATTAGTACAATGGATAGACTCGTAATAAAATAATATAAAATACACAACATAACATGAAATAACCTAAAATAGAAAAATAACTGCAATGTAGCAAAAATATAGGAAATATTAGAAAGATGGGAGGTAAACTAATAACCAGCATATAAAGCCCTGCATCAGAAGTTGATCAATAGCATCCTAAGTCTACCACTTAACTGCTTGTCTCACTCTAGTGCGTAGTAAAAATATTCACACATTCCCCTAGCCTACAACCTTAATGCTCGGCCTCCATAATTCCCAATCTAGGGACATGTCCTCAGTAATCTTAAGTCGTGTTTGTGAGCACGTGATTTTTGCCCTATATGAGAATTACTCCCAAAAATTCAAAATAAAATAATTTTTTAGTTTGTTTGCAATTGTTGTGAATTTAGTTTTTTTTGTGCATGTTTATTTTGTTAAATTAAAAAAAATTAAAAAAATACGCATTTGCATTTAGGATTTAATTCTACAATTAGGAGTAATTAATGTTATCTTACAAAATGAAAATCATAAAAATAGGCATCTTTTGTAGTTTTAGCCTTTAATGTCCAAATTATGTGATTGTATTTTAATTATCATTTAAATTTAGGTGACAATTATATTATAAGTTAATTAGCATTTTAAGATAATTTTAGTTTTTATAAATTAATCTTGGCATTTTGGGCTTTTTTTTTAATTAGGAAGTTGAATAATGGAGAAGAACAGAACAAATAGAAAAATTTGGATTGGGCCATCTTGCAAATTAAGCTACAAGCTCAATCCTAATCACTCTTATCCAACCCAAACCCCTTGGCCCAAAAAAAGAAAATTTCAGATTTTTAGCCAAAAATAATCATAATCACATAACATAAAGTAGTGGGGGCAAGGAAATCAAGGAAGAAAACAAGGAGAGGAAAACATGGATTAGTGGATTTTCTTTAAATTAAAAAATATTTTATTTTTAATAAAAAAAATCTAAACATTTTCGAAATTCTTGCCTATAAATATAAGAGAAGATTTATGAAAAAGAATGTGAAAAAAAGAGAGGAAAAAATAGGAGGAGAAGGAAAATAAGGAAAAAAAGAGAGTAGTATACACTCGATATACACTATGGATACAGAAGTATACACAGACAAAATTTAATTGTTTTGAGTTTCTTTTGAGAATTGAAGAGAGTTCAAAGCTAGAAAGAGAAAACAAAGAGAAATTCCGGAATATATTTTTCTTCTCTATTTTTACTGATTTTTCTCCATATTGCTGGGATTTTCTAGATTGAGGTGTTGAAGCTGCTGCTGGTTGTTACTGTTGTTGTTGCTGTATTTTCACCGCCCTGTTGATTTTCCATCTTCCCCTACTTTTCAATACCAGGTACATATTCTAAAAATTATGTGTTGATGTAAGATCGAATTGGAAGTTGAAGTTTTGAAATGAAATAGAAAGCAAGTTGTTGATTAATATTTGTTGTTATTTTCCGTTTTATTAGTTTTGTCAAACTGTAGTTAGTTCTATATTTTGAAGAATAAATTTGTCATTTAGTCGGCTCTTGAGGGAACACATTTTGTACTAATATAGAATATCCTTTTAAGCATGTAATTAATTAGAACTTTTTCTTTTCTTTTAAAGAAAAACTAAATAAAAAACATGTAGTCACTTTAGGATTATCCTTTTAAATAAATAATATTACGAGCCTCGCTAAATAGAAATGAAATTGCGGGCACCTCAATAACAATGTTCACTTTTTTAAAAAAAATAACCAAATGCGATAAATGATTTAAAATTGCATTATAGTATTGAACATGTTTTAAAATTAGATATTTAGCCATTACAATAATTTAAGCGACCGTGCTAAAACCACGGGATTCGGGGGTGCTTAACACCTTCCCTCGGGTCAACAGAATTCCTTACTTAGAATTTCTAGTTCACATATTCATTTGGAAAGTCGAAAATTTCCTCAATTTGGGATTTAAATAAATCGGTGACTTGGGACACCATAATTTATTCCAAGTGGCGACTTTGAAATAAATAAATAATCCCATTTTGAATATTGTCACTTAAATTGGAAAAAATCCCTTCTGCATTATCCTTCGGGGTAGGTGTGCAAAAAGGAGGTGTGACAGCTCTGGCGACTCTGCTGGGGAAAACAAACTCAGAACCACTGGTTCAGGGTTTAAGAATTCGAGCTTTGAATAATTGTTGTATTTGGCTTATTTATTATCTGATTTTATTATATGTTTGTATTTAATGTGCTACATGTTGCTTTTACCGCTTTAATATTTTGTGAATTGTATATAAATTGTGTCGATACCCATTTTCTCTTCTGGGTCTCTTTAAAATATAATATCGGGCATTTGCTGGACATAGCCCATTTTCTCAAGATAGATGTGGTGCTTGACACCCGGTGAAGTGAAGGATTTTTAGTCACACATATTTAGGCGGGGAGTATTGTCAATTAAGCCGGAAAGCCATGCTACCGGTGCACTAACACTTCTCGGCTCGAGTTGTCCGCTCGAGTAAAGCCAGTCTAGACACCTTTTCCAATAGGATGATGACTTAGAATAACAAAACCTTATACCAGATCCCTGATAGGAACGTCTATTTGCATCATGTGCATATTTGACTTAGGAGGCTCAACACAGGGGTTGAGCCTGTCTAGGATAGGTGTACCTGAAACAAAAGACCAACTTGATGCATCTTTGTGTGTGCATTTATTTGTTTCGATCTTACATGCTGACCGGTTTGTTATTAAAAAAGAGGGAGGGTAAGAAGTGAAAAATATGAGGATGTAAAGTCAAAATAATTTTATGGAAAATAGTCTGTTTTTCTTAGAAAATAATTATTTTTTTGAAAAATGAAAAAAAAAGAAAAAAAAATCCAAATAAATTTTGTTAATTTTACGAAAAATAGTTTAGTTGCTTTGAAAATAATTTTGAAAAAATGAAAAAAAAAAATTCCCAATAAATTTTGTTAATTTTATGAAAAATAAGTTAGCTTCTCTGAAAATAATTTGTTTTAAGAAATGTTGTTAAAAATAGTTTGTTTTCTTTTCTTAAAATGATTTAGTTCTTTTATTACCGAATTACGCGGGTCTGATTCTCACCGGATGTGATATACGTAGAAAAACCTCAACGGTTCCAACCCCAATTTTCAAAAAAAAAATATTTTCCTTTAGTTCACTCTTTAAAATCTTTCCTTAGAAAATTCGAAAAAAGGGGTAAAAGTAGTTTTAAAAACTAAAAAAAAATGGTTTCGTTCTTCCTACTGTTTTTCATGAAATAAATCAATAAAAATCAAAATTAAAAATATGGGTTTCCTTCATTTTTGAAGTACTTTTCTAAAACTAAAAAATGAAAAAAAGAAACAAAAATCCAAAAAACATTTTTCTTTCTTCCTTAGAAAAAGAGACAATAAGTAAAAATTCAAATAAAATATTCTTTTACTCCAAAGCAAATAATTTTTTTTAGAAGTCTTTCTTTCAAAAAAAGTAAAACAAAAAACAAAAAAAAATAAACAAAAATATAAATATATTTTCCTTTCTTCTTTTAAAGCGTTTCTTTCAAGAATTAAAAAAAAATAGTTTATTTACTCCATTCCCGATTCCGAACTACACCTGGTCTGATTCATGAGGGGATATGATACGTAGGCAATCCACATAAGATTCGACCGTCACTAAAAGAAAAAGAAAAAAAACAAGAAAAAAAAGAGTGTAAAAGAAAATTGATAAAGAGGAAGAAGATGAAAGCAAAGGAAAGTATAAGTCGGAGTAACGCATTACAATCGAATACAAGTAGCAACACGATCAATTGTATAAGTGCATCACACCCAACGTGAGATTACTTGTCTGTTATGTTGTCTCAGACTAACCGTTTGTTTGCCAAACTCCAGGTTTTAGAAAAGGGTGGTTGATTTTGCGGTACTATGGCCTCACATTCATACTTCACGAGGTCCAAAGGAAAAGTTCAGCAACCCGTTGCTAAATCAAAAGAAAGTACCCATCCTTATTTCACAAGGTCGAAAAGAAGTGCCAACATGTCTTCGGAAATCCCTCTACCAACCGTTCCCGTTTTGGAAGAGAGCTCCGTGTCAGCCATTCCGGCTACCGAGTCAGCAGCTGCGGAGGAAAATAGGATTTTGCGCTGTCGCATGCTGGAGATGTTAGATGATTGGAATAACGGGAAAGAGCCCCCAAGTCTGATCCCTGGGTTCCCCGAACTATTCCTCAGATCAAGTGGGATTTCTAATACCTCCACCAATTACCCACCTACTATGTTTGGGTATTCTAATGTCACAACCCTCTCCGAATCACCCTCTACTTCCTATCCTCGGGTGACAGCATTAGATACATCCACAAGAACATTCGTTGGTTTGCCCGTTCCAATCACGGTGCATCCCGTCACATATACTCCATTCTTCGACTCTTCTTCTTTTACATTCCCGGCACCACCCCTTGCACGAGTTGCCGCCAATCTCTATCCTCAGCTACCCCAATATGAGTTCATACCAAGCCAAAATTCAAAAGCTCCCGAGCAGGATGAAATGGCAAAGAGAATGAGAAGCTTGGAACAGAGTCTGAAAAATATGCAAGGTCTGAGCGGGCAGAAGAGTGTTTCTTACGTTGATTTGTGCATATTACCACATGTCCATTTGCCCTCAGTCTTTAAAACGCCAAAGTTTGAAAAGTATGATGGGCATGGCGATCCTATTGCTCACCTCAAAAAGTATTTCAATCAATTCGAGGTGCCTGTGGCAAGGAAGAATTGCTAATGGCATATTTCGGAGAGAGTTTGGTTGGCATAGCCTCAGAATGGTACATGGATCAGGACATATCTCGCTGGCACATTTGGGACAATTTGGCTAGAGATTTTGTTAAACAATTCCAGTACAACATCGACATTGCGCCGGATAGGAACTCTTTATCGAATTTGAAGAAGAAGCCCTCAGAGAGCTTCAGGGAATAAGCTATCAAGTGGCGCGAACAAGCATCTAGGGTAAAACCCCATAGATGAAATCGAAATGGTCACTACCTTCCTCCAGGCTCAGGAACCGGACTATTTCCAAAACATGATGTCAGCAATGGGAAAACCTTTTGCCGAGGCAATCAAGATTGGGGAAATGGTGGAAATGGCTTAAAGACTGGAAGAATTTTGAGTCAGACGGCCATTCGAGCAACCTCCCAAGCCATCCAAGGAGGGTCCGGAGGAATATCAAAGGGTAGGATGAGAGAGGAAACGTCCATGGCAACTTCGGGTGATAGATGACACCCCGCTCCTAGACTCATCTTTTCAGAAAGAACCCCCCTAACATTATTACCCCGCTTAGGAAATGTCCTATATTCCTCAATAGTACGTGGTCATGAATGCTCAACCCTTTGCACGACCGCAGCAGCATGTCAGTAGAACCAAGCTCTATTTCCAAGAAATCACCCTCCCCACCAGAACCACTACAACCCTCAACCTCCGCAGAATAACTTCCATCCTTGGGGACCACCCAAGAGACCAAACTTTACCCCAATTGGTGAATCTTACTCTAGTCTATTCCCGAAACTTGTCCAAATGGGTCTATTGCAGCCGGTTCCTCAGAATAGACAAAACCCGGCATTTCCTTCCTACAGAGCTGACGCCAGGTGTGCATATCATTCAGAGGCAGAAGGCCATCATACTAATGACTGTTGGACTTTGAAACAAGCAGTGGAGAATTTAATAGAGCAAGGGAAAATTGTGTTGAAGGATGAGGATGTCCCAAATGTGACCAATAATCCGCTGCCCGCTCACAACAACGGGCCGATAATTGGGATGATTTGTGAAGACAAAGAATTCGATCCAGCACTTAAAGCCATAATTGCTATTGCTGATGTGGAAAAGAAGCCCAAGGCGGCCCCGAAATAGGAAAAAGGGGAAAAGAAGAGTAAAATCACTGAGGTAGAACCAGAAAGGGAAATGATGCACCTAAGCAAGCCTATGTGGTATGGGGGGCAATTAAGACACCATGGCTAAATGAGCCAGTGTTTGTTAGACGCATACCACAGAAGCTTAAGGACCGTCAAGAGGAAGATAATGAGGATTTCATGATTAAAGAAAGTGGAGGAAAACATGAGGAAAGGCTCTGCGATACCCACATGGTCGAGCCAGGGAAAGGGACTATCACCGTTGAGGTGGAACCAGACGCTAAACTCCAAAACTGAAAGGCTAGGCCATTCCCGATCAGGCGGAAGCCCCAGTAGACTTGTCCAGCCGCATTTTTCTGCATCCCGAGTTATTTCAGGGTGTAAATTGGATTTTTCTTTTAGTTTTTGTCTTTAAATTCCGGAATGTGAACCCTGTTTATCCTTTCAATTCCGAGAAATGAAATTAATATTTCATCGTCCGTTTCCTTTCCTTTTATTATTTCTTTCAGATTTGTTTCAGTTTTCTCTTTTTCTTCTCTTTAGTTTAAATCATGCAGCTTTAAATAACATGACATGCTTGCGGACTTCATGCCTAGATCCCAAAACGTTGTCAGACTTCAGAATAATGAATCAAGAGTCGTAATGAACAAAAAATTACTTTGAGGAAATGAAACAAAGAATTGGAATAATTGAAGGAAAATTGGTTCGCGTACAAAAGGGTGTGTTTTACTTAGGGAACTCCTGAGTAATTATCCCAACAAAGAATGGTCCATGCTTGCAACAAGAAAGGGTGGCCTAGGAATCTCGAAATAGGACAACTGGTGTTAAGGCGCATCCCTCCTCATTACAAGGAAGCAAAAGGAAAATTTGCTCCTAATTGGAAGGATTCATACATCATCCGGAAAATATCACTGAGAGAGACACTGTATCTGGGATACATTCAAGGAAATGATCTTGAAACAGTAGTCAATACAGATGCAGTATAAAGGTACTATGTCAAGACCTCCTGCGACGTTGGCTTTTGTATAATTGAGATGACGAAGGCTTTCTTTCTTGCTACCCCAAAAACTATAAATCCTTTGCAAACCCTTTGAGCAAGCCGTGAAACTCTTCTTTAAAACCCAGGCCAGAAAACCGAGGATCTTCCGGCCAGAAATCCATGAAACAATGCTTTTGAATTCTGGCCAAAAAGCCGTGAAAACCTTTTTTCAAAATCCCGGTCAGAAAACCGAGGATCTCCCAGTCAGAAAACTGCGGAGCCTTTTCTTTAAACCCCGGCCAAAAAACTGAGGGTATTCTAGCCAGAAAGTCATCGAAATAATGCTTTTGAATTCCGGACAGAAAGCCGTGAAAACTTTCTTTCAAAAATCCCGGCCTGAAAACCGAGGATCTCCCAGTCAGAAAACTGTGGAGCCATTTCTTTTAAACCCCGGCCAAAAAACCGAGGGTCCTCCGGCCAGAAATCCGTGAGACGTTGTTTTTGAATTCCGGCCAGAAAGCCGTGAAACGTTTCTTTCAAAATCCTATCCAGAGAACCGAGGATCTTCTAGTCAGAAAACTGTGGAGCCATTTCTTTTAAACCCAGGCCAAAAAATCGAGGGTCCTCCGTCCAGAAAGCCGTGAAACATTGCTTTTGAATTCCGGCCAGAAAGCCATGAAAACTTTCTTTCAAAATCCCGGTCAGAAAACTGAGGACCTCCCAGTCAGAAAACTGCGGAGCCGTTTCTTAAAACCCCGGCCAGAAAACCGAGGGTCTTTCGGTCAGAAAGTCGTGAAACATTTTTTTTGAATTCCGGCTAGAAAGCCATGAAAACTTTCTTTCAAAATCCCGATCAAAAAACCGAGGATCTCCCAGTCAGAAAACTGTGGAGCCATTTGTTTTAAACCCCGGCCAGAAAACCGAGGGTCTTCCGGCCAGAAAAACGTGAAACATTATTTTAAATTCCGGCCAGAAAACCGAGGTCTTCCGGCCAGAACGCCGTGAAACATTGCTTTTGAATTCCGGCCAGAAAGCCGTGAAAACTTTCTTTCTAAATCCCGGTCAGAAAACCGAGGACCTCCCAATCAGAAAACTGCGGAGCCATTTCTTAAACCCCAACCAGAAAACTGAGGGTCTTCCGGCCAGAAAGCGTGAAACATTGCTTTTGAATTTCGGCCAGAAAGTCGTGAAAACTTTATTTCAAAATCCCGGTCAGAAAACCGAGTACCTCCCAGTCAGAAAACTGTGGAGCCGTTTCTTAAAACCCCGTCCAGAAAACCTAGGGTCTTCCGGCCAGAAAGCCGTGAAACATTGCTTTTGACTTCCGGCCAGAAAGCCGTGAAAACTTTCTTTCTAAATCCCGGTCAGAAAACCGAGGATCTCCCAGTCAGAAAACTGTGGAGCCATTTCTTGAGCAACCCCGGCCAGAAAACCGAGGGTCTTCTGGCTAGAAAGCCGTGAAACATTGCTTTTGAACTCCGGCCAGAAAACCGTGAAACGTTACTTTTGAATTCCGGCCAGAAAGCCATGAAAAACTTTCTTCGATACCCCGATCAGAAAACTGAGGATCTCCTAGTCAGAAAACTGTGGAGCCGTTTCTTAAAACCCCGGCCAGAAAACCGAGGACCTCTTGGCTAGAAAGCCATGGAACATTACTTCGATATCCCGGTCAGAAAACCGAGGATCTCCCAGTCAGAAAACTGAGGAACCGTTTCCTTTAAAACCCCGGCTAAAACCGAGGACCTCTTGGCCAAAAAGCCATAGAACATTTCTTCGATATCCCGGTCAGAAAATCGAGGGTCTCCAGGCCAGAAAGCCGTGAAACTTTTCTTTCAAAATCCCGGCCAGAAAATCGAGGATCTCCCTGCCAGAAAACTGTGGAGCATTTATTTCCGAAACTAGGTTTTAAAATCAAGATTCTCTTGGCCAATACCGAAGAGTATTTTTAATTATTTTTCTGTGTCGCAACTAACTCACGAAATTTTCCTAGTGAAACTGGGGCAGAAAATTTTTTTTGGTTTGTTCGTTTTGTTTTCAAAATAGGTTTTATATCGGGACACAAGGATCGAGATAACCTACGAGTGAGTCTCGATCCAGAATAAAGAAAAGAAAAAAAGAACAAAAAAAGAAGACAAGATCAACTGTTGGAGTAAATCGAGGCGCGAATTACTTTGAATCTGATTGAAGTCACGAGTCCCGCCAATCCCATTTCACTCAATGTTACAGGAATAAACAAGCATGTACACCTTGCGAGCATCAAGATTTAGATCGAGTCCTACAGCATAATCAGCTAAGAATCAAGATCAAGTTTTCAAAAGAATCATAGATAGGAATCTGTCACGACCCCAAACCCGGTCGTGATGGCGCGCAGCACACTGCTAGGCCAGCCCGACCAATCAATAACAATTACGGAGCTATGAGCTCGCCTTATCCCATTTAAGCATAACAAGTTATAAGACAACAGTGGTAGATATATCAAAACAGGAAATCAAGTCCCGACACATGCCAACTCCCATAGACCGAAGGGTTAAGAGTCATGAGCCTCTAAAGAACATAAGTGTAATAAGGTTTACAACAAACTCGGTGCGGAAAGGAAAGACAACATGAAATGAAAAAGACAGTCAAAAGGGGGAGTCAGGTCCTGCGGACGCTACAGCTACCTCGACTATCCCGCACAATGCCTCCGAACGGCTACCGGATCAGGTCTGCTGAGAGGTACCTGGATCTGCACACAAGGTGCAGGGAGTAAAATGAGTACTGCCAGACTCAGTGGTAATAAACAAGGGTAAGACAGCGTAGATAAGAAATCCACTCCCAAAAATTCAAAATAAAAGAGTTTTGTGTTGTTTGCAATTGTTGTGAATTTAGTGTCATTTTTAAAAAATAATGACATATATATATATATATATATATATATATATATATATATATATATATATATATATATTTATCTTACAAAAATGAAAATCACAAAAAATAGGCATCTTTTGCATTTTAGCCTTTAATGTTCAAATTGTGTGATTGTATTTTAATTACCATTTAAAATTAGGTGACAATTATTATTATGAGATTAGTATTTCAAGATAATTTTAGTTTTTATAAATTAATCTTAGTATTTTGGGCTTTATTAATTAGGAAGTTGAATAATGGAGAAGAACAAAATGGAAAAAATTTGGATTGGGCCATCTTGCAAATTAAGTTACAAGCCCAATCCTAAGAACCCTTACCCAACCTAAAACCCCTTGGCCCAACAAGAAAATTTCAGATTTTTTTAGCAAAAAATAATCATAATTACATGACATAAAGTAGTGGGGGCAAGGAAATCAAGGAAGAAAACAAGGAGAGGAAAACATGGATTAGTGGGTTTTCTTTAAATTAAAAAAATATTTTCTTTTTAATAAAAAGTCTGAAAATTTTCGAAATTCTTGCCTATAAATAGAAGAGAGGATTTATGAAAAAAAGGGGGTGGGGAAAAAAGAGGGGAAAAATAGGAAGAGAAGTAAAAATAAAAAAAAATTCCCTGTTGTAGTATACACTCGATATACATTCTGGACACAGAAGTATACACGGCAAAAATTTCAATTTTTGAGAGTTTCTTTTGAGAGTTTCTTTTGAGAATTGAAAAGAGTTCAAAGCTAGAAAGACAAAAAACAAAGAGAAAATCTGGAATATATTTTTCTTTTCTATTTTTTTATTGGTTTTTGTTTTTCTCCGTATTGCTGGAATTTTCGGGATTGAGGTGTTGAAGCTACTGTTGGTTGTTACTGTTGTTGTTGCTGTATTTTCACCGCCCTATTGATTTGCCATTTTCCCATTCCTTTCAAAACCAGGTACACATCTTGTAAATCTCCAAAGCTTATGGAAATGAAAGTTGTTTTGAAGCTATGTTGCTGCAATCTTCTCTTTCCTATTTTCTCTTAGTTTTCTTTTGTACATAAAAAATAAGCAGATTATATGTAGTAGATTTTAAAGACTGATTTCTAATTGCAAGTCATAATTGGACTTTTAAAATAGATACGGTATTAGCCTGCTAGTTAATTACTGGTTTATAGGTCAACAATTATTTAAATTGATAGTATATAAATAAGTTTGGTTGTATTTGATGAAGCTGTTCAGATGTATTTCATATTAAATTTGTTAGCTCATTTAGAATATCTCAAATATGGTTTAGTTGTTAAGAAAGGTTTAATCGAAAGTGTAGCATTAGGCTTGGAAGCAGCGATTATGTTTAAAATAGTAATTTGAGAATCACTTTAGTATATTAGTTAATTACGATAGTTAGTTTAGTTTAATAACAGTATACAGATTATATAAACTGTTTGCAAAAGTGGAGTTTCGTTCAGTGTTTTAGAGGAATCACGATTTTTTTTGCTAAAATGAAGATTTGCTCAATGGAATCACGTCCTTTTAATGTGAATCGGTCATACAAATGACTGAAATTATGGTGTAAACAGATGACTATAATAAGGTAATGGGCTCTAACATGTCTTTAACAGGCCCAAATTGCTGTAAATGAGAAAACTTTGCAATAATGTAACAGTTAGGTAAAAAATAACAAAGTAATTAGGACCTTTCTTTTATAATTAGAGATAAATCATAGAAAATCATAGTCATGTTAGGATTGACCTTAAATAAAATAATGAGACGAGCCTCGCCAAACAAAATATACAATTGCGGGGCCCTCAAATAAATTGTTATGAAAATCTTAGATTTGGAAGGACCGTTTAGTAAATTTCATGGTCTTTCCCGAAGTTAACAACACGATAAGACTCTTTAGGCACGACTTAAATAAAATTACTTTCCTAAATACGGGTGCGCATTTATGTGACCCAAATCTTACTCTCGGCGAAACTGAAATGCATTAAAGTCACAGGCGTACTGGTTGCGGTGTGACTCGAAATGTGTTTTCGTGACGTCGCAATTCTTCTAAAATTGAAAAGCGGAACATTAAAAGCACATAGTTAAAATATATAAAGAATTCAGATAAAAGCAAAAAATTGCAGTTGAGCGACCGTGCTAGAACCACGGAATTCGGGAGTGCCTAACACCTTCTCCCGGGTTAACAGAATTCCTTATCCAGGTTTCTAGTTTCGCAGACTGTATTACAGAGTCATAAATTTCCTCGGTTCGGGATTAAACCGGTGACTTGGGACACCATTATTTTCTCAAGTGGCGACTCTGAATAATTAAATAAATTGATCCCGTTCCGACCGTCCTTCAAGTGGAAAAACTCCTTCACTGATTATTATTATATCCCTTCTCGGGATGTAGTATTAAACAGTGGCACATTACATTTGTTATGTGGGGTAGTAAAAAGGGAGGTGTGACAGCTCTGGCGACTCTGCTGGGGACCCCAACCCCAAACCTCGGTTTCGGGGTTTAAGAACTCGAGCTCCTTAGAATTGCCGTTCGCGTTATTGTTTGACTTCATTATATGATTTGAACAACATGCTATGTGCTTTATCTCTTTGATATTGTGTGAATTGTATATAAAATTGTGCCGAAAACCTTTCTCTCTTCGCCCCCGGGGATGTGCTTACTGGTTGAGACTCCCCTTTCTGTTAAAGTCACCTTAAATTAAGAAAATAGAGGCCGGATAAGTTACAAAGCCGATTGACTCCGCGGGTCACCGGTACGTAGCCCCTCCTCGATTCGAGTTGTCCGCTCGGGTACACGGTCTAGCACTCTATGAAACCGTAAGATTTTGAACATAGGTCTAGGACGATTATTTGCATCATATTTGACTTAGGGGACTCAACACGGGGGTTGGGTCCGTCTAGGACAGGTGACCCGGTATTGGAAAGACCGAGCATGTTATGTGTTGCATTTTTATTGTCCTTGATCGTTATGCGGACCGGCAAAAATCCCGAGGGTAGAAAAATTGTTGAAAAGAAAAAAAAAAAGAGAAAAATAAGATCTATAGGAAATAGGTATCCGAAAAATTTGAAAATTTCAAAAAAAAAAAAGTGGAACAGTTTTTGTTGAAATAATTTGTCAAATAATGTGACCGAACTACGCAGGTTTGATTCTCGCCGTTAGGTGGGATACGTAGGCAACCCTCATCGGGTCCAACCACCCCTTTCAAAAAATCAAAAAAAATGTGTGTTTTTGTCAATAAAATCAAAGTGATGCCATTTTTGAAAATAGCCGAATGTTCCGAAAGGACGCCGGAAGGCCGTTTTTGCAAAATGGCCACTTTGAATCATTTCTAATAATTTGCATGCATAGCCTTGAAATATTCCTTGTGGAAATGTTGCAAGGTCATAGCCGCAAAATCAAGTCGGGGTTCACACCCCTTTTGCAAAAATAATAAAAAAAAATGTCAAATTTTGTTTATTTTGTTATAAATAAGTCGGGTGATGCTATTCTTGCTTAAAATAAGTCGAATGTCCCTCAAAAGGACGCTGGAAGGTTTTTTTTTTTGCAAGAATAGCCACTTCGAGTCGTTTGTAAATAATTTTGGACACAGCCTGGAAATGTTCCCTCGCGGAAATGTCGAAAGGCCGTATCCGCAAAATTAAGTTTGAGTCACTGCTCAACTTTTCAAAAATATCCACTTTATCAAATAAGCCATTACATGGCCGGTCTTTGCATAAATAGCCACATTTGGCATTTTAACTTCCTCAGTCTTGTGTTGGCCTGTGTCGGTGCTGAACGATGCCCCATAGGCCCCCAGGATAAAAATTTTGAAAAAAAGAGCCACTTTGTCTAAATAAGCCATTATATGGCCAATTTATGAAAATAGTCTTGTGTTGGTTTATGGTGATGCCGAACGATGCCCCATGAGCCACGTGATAAAAAAATTCAAGTTTATCTTTCTTAAATAAATTTTGTAAAAAATAGTCATTTTGTCAAATAAGCCATTATGTGGCCAATTTTGTAGAAAATAGTCATAATTAACACCAAAAATATTCTTATTCTTGTAGAAATCTCCGGTACAAAATGTGAAAGTTTTTCAAGTTTGTAGTTGGAATCGGTTTCTGTAATTTTCCTTTTAAAAAAAATCAAATAAATATCTCTTTATTTCTTGCATTAATTTGCAAGAACTACGCTCGGTCTGATTCATGCGGGGTCATGATACATAGGCAATCCACATAGGATTCGACCATATCCATTTCCATAACCAAAAAATAAAAAAAGAAAAAAAATGAAAACAAAAAATGAAAAAAAAACTACAAAAAGAAAAAAAAGAAAAAATGAAAAAAACCACAAAAAGGGAAAAAGAAAAGAAAATAGCAGAAAATAAAAAAAAATAATCAATAAGCGGGATACCTTAATGCTGACATGCTGGCTTCGTTTTGTTGTGTCCATTTTCAGAAAGGTGGTTGGTTGTGGTTCCAAAATAACTCTTCCCTATAATACAAGGTCGGAGGACAATGACAGTGTGACGACCCAAAGGGTCATCACTTATTTTATTAATAATTTCGAGCTTCTGAGGCCTTGAAAACCTCGTTCTATGTTGCCTCGATTTACATGCACGATCCGAGCATGTAGCCGGAAAGATTTTGTGATAGAAAATATGAATTCTATGAGAAATTTGGATAAAAATGATATTAATATTGATATGGTTGACTTCGGTCAACATTTTTGGTAAACGGATCCGGACTCGAGATTGGATGGTCCCGAGAGGTCCGTAGGAAAATATGGGACTTGGACATGCGTCCGGAAGTCGAATTCTGAGGCCTAGAGCCCAAGTTATGAATTTTTATGTGAAATTGTTTTTGATACAATTATTAAAGGAAATAAATTAATTGACCTTGGTATCGGGCTCGTATTTTGGTTCCGACGCCCGGTACAAGTCTTAATTATTATATATGTGATTTCTGTAAAGTTTGATGACATTTGGATGTCGTTGGAGATGTTTTGGACCTTGAGTCCCAAGTTTGAAAGTTTTGAAAACTAAAGGCATGAAAATCATGCATTTGAGGCTTGATTTGATGAAAACGAGGTGATATTGGCGATGTGATCGCACGAACAAGTTCATAATGTGTTTTTGAGGTTATGTGCATATTTGGTTTGGAGCCCCGAGGGCTCGGGTGAACTTTGGATAGGCCACGAGATCAATTTTTCATGTTAGAAGTTGCTGTCTGCAACTGGTCCGCAGAGTTCGCAAATGCGAACAATAGTTCGCAAATGCGAACTCCCCACTATTCTGCAGAGTTCGCAAATGCGAACAATAGTTCGCAAATGCGAACTCCCCCCTATTGTGCTGTGTTCGCAAATGCGAACAATAGTTCGCAAATGCGAACTTGACCCTACTGTGCCTGTGTTCGCAAATGCGAACTATAGTTCGCAAATGCGAACTCGCCACTATTCTGCCTAGGTTCGCAAATGCGAACAATAGTTCGCAAATGCGAACCTCCCCATATTTAGCCTGTGTTCGCAATTGCGAACAATAGTTCGCAAATGCGAACTTCCCAGTTTTTGCCTTGGCTTCGCAAATGCGAAGAAATGTTCGCAAATGCGAACTTCCCACCCTTAGCTTATTTTTCAAACTCCAGGAAATTGGTCGGGGTTCGCAATTGCGAACCCATGTTCGCAAATGCGAACACAGAGACCTGAAAAACACGAATTTCAATCATTTCTTCATTTTTCACAAAACCAAAACACCCATTTGCGACTCTTCAAGGATTTCTTCTTCATCAAAACGATTGTAAGTCACTTTTTACTTAATTCTTTCAATTCCTAACATCATTAAACATGTTTTTCATAAGAAATCAAAGATTTTCATGGTAAAATTCTTGTTTTTGTTAGAAAATAGGGTTTTTCATAAATTAGGGAATTGGACCTCGAATTGAGGTCCGATTTTGAAACAAATCATATACATGAACTCGTGGGGGGATGGGTAACCGGATTTTGGTACTAACCCCGAATTCCGACCATGTGGGCCCGGGGTTGAAATTCACTATTCATGGCAGAATGTTGTAAAAGTGGTATTTGGTCTTAAGAATTAGTTTGTTGAGTAGAATTGATGATATTAAATCAATTGTGTATAGATACAATTGGATTGGAGTCAAATTCGAAAGGAAAGGGCATTGCTACGGATTAAATCATTCGTAAACTTTCGAGGTAAGTGTTTGTTCTATCCTAGTTTGTAGGAATATGAATTTGGTTATGAATAAATTGTTGAATAAGAATTATTGGTGTTATACCGGTAATGAAGGTAAATTGTTGAAACTATTATAAATTATTGGTTTAAAAACCGGTAACTATAAATATTGTTGATATAGAGATTATTGGCTAAATGCCGGTAATATATATATATATATATTTATGAAATGGGATCGTGTGGTACGCCGACCACTTATATATAATAAGAAATGGGATCGTGTGGTACGCCGACCACGAAGTGATTTAAATCTTGGCATTGGCCATAGTTGCCGGTAGCCTATTGATATATTGGGAGCGGGTGGTACGCCTACCACAAGATATAATTTTGATATATTTGGGAGCGGGTGGTACGCCTACCACAAGATATAATTTTGATATATTTGGGAGCGGGTGGTACGCCTACCACAAGATATAATTTTGATATATTTGGGAGCGGGTGGTACGCCTACCACAAGATATAATTTTGATATATTTGGGAGCGGGTGGTACGCCTACCACAAGATATAATTTTGATATATTTGGGAGCGGGTGGTACGCCTACCACAAGATATAATTTTGATATATTTGGGAGCGGGTGGTACGCCTACCACGAGATATAATTTCTGATAATTGGGAGCGGGTGGTACGCCTACCACAAGAGATAATTAATGTGATGGTTGGGAGCGGGTGGTACGCCTACCACGAGACATGAAATGAAAGAGGAAATTGAGACAAGAAAGTAAGGTTTATTCTGTTGATTTGATTATTCTGGATAACTTGAGTTATTGATTGTTATTTTAGAGCAGAGTATTTCTTTATAAATGTATCGTATATATACATATATATATCTATATTGCAATGTACAGGTTTAGGTGGGTGACTGGCCTTAGCCTTGTCACTAGTTCGCTGGGATAGGCCAGGCACTTACCAGCACATGGGGTCGGTTGTGCTGATACTACACTCTGCGCTCTTTTGCGCAGATACAGGTTACGGACAACAGCAGCGGCAGTAGAGACTTGTGGATTTTTCAACTACTGAGACTACGAGGTAGCCTTGCAGGCGTCCGCAGGACCCGTTGTCTCTTCTATCTATGCTTTTCATTCTGTTATCTCATGTAATCGAGATAAACAGCTTGTATTTTCTTTCAGACAGTTATGTGTATTATTCTTAGAAGTTCGTGAGTATTGTGACACCAATCTTGGGTAGTATATTAGATTTGGATTTTCTTTATCACATTTGACTAAGTCTTCCGCTGTAATTTTTATGTTGTTAATAAGAAATTAGTAATTAATGGAGATGTAATTAATATTTGGCTTGCCTAGCTTCCATTTAGTAGGCGCCATCATGACCCCGATGGTGGGAAATCCGGGTCGTGACAAGTTGGTATCAGAGCACTAGGTTGCATAGGTCTCACAACTCACGAACAAGCTTAGTAGAGTTTGAGAGGTAGGTACGGAGACGTCTGTACTTGTCCTCCAGAGTCTATTGAGTTAGGAAAGAGTCTCTCAATTGTTCGTTCTTATCGTGCGAAATTGTTCTTCAAAGTGTTAAGTTAAATTTCCACTCTTGTCTTCCCACGAATGGCGTAGTCACGTACCGCTTATCCAGCCGAACAATGGCACAGGCTGGTGATAGATCAACTATGCCTTCAAAAGTTTTACGGAGGACAGATAGGTTTTACCAAAGTCTTCGCTGCCACCTTCGGCGGTGCATCTTTTGAGAACCCACGAGATTGTGCTTGACAGTTCTTATGAGGAATTACAGAACGTGGGAATAGTCGAATGCGAGGAGTTCATTTTACTGTGCTACGGAAGGCACACAGAAGTAGTGGGAAGATAATGTATTTACCACACAAGTTATGGTCCCAACGGAAGACGCAATTATATTAGGTGATCACCTAATAAATCGTGTTGGGTTTCAACGGACCTTGACGTCCGGTCGATGTGTTGAAGTTGTGAAGGACAAATATGATGAGTTATTGGAATGTATATATATATGGTATGGAAATGTCCTCCAAATAATTTATACATATTTAAGGTTGGTTCTTTTCATGGGGTAAGGATCGCCCCCAGAGAATGACGAAGAGTATATGAGTAAATGGGGTAGCTCAACAGTGTAAGCCAACATAGCAAAAGAGGAAATTGGCCATCAATGTTTGTGACAAGATTACCAAGAGGGCAAGCCGGCCAATGCAACGCTATCTTCTAAACTCTATTTTTAGAAAATGTTATGAAGACGTCACCCCGAGATTCTCTGCAATATGTAGTATGTGCGATCTGAACGGTTGTACCAGGTCACAATGACTGTGTCCGAATATATATTGCCATGAGCAATAAGTTAACCGATCCTTAAAGGAATTGCTGTGAATGTGGAATATTGGAGAAATACAATTTTAGGAAAGCACTCAGGCTACACGCTCCATTGCAGTTAATAATTATCCTACCTGGCCAGCCAGATGTAGAGGTTATGATGTTAGAGGTGGAGGTGAAAATCCTAGAGGTGGAGACCCGACCATTGATATAATTTTTATGATATGAGGGAGGTCACTACACCAAATGTGGTCATCACACGTATAATTCAGATTGTTATAGACAGAATAATTTTTCCCTTAATTTAATTTGGTTTTTGAAAGAAAATTTAGGCGAGTCCTTTTAACATGCTCCATTCATGAGCGAGCATCGTAATCATCAAACCTACTTAGGGAAATACTCACGTTGAGATATTACATGATGATAGACATCCCTATTATTAGGTGTTAGTCACTAAAATATCCATGAGGCTAAGAGTGACTTTATATTACTTATTACAGGTGGGTTTTGATATAATTTTCGGGATAACTAATTTTAATCGTTAATTGTGCTCCCTATCAGTATGAGGGCTTATTTTATGTCGTGATTATCCTTGACGGACAATTATTGAAAGGAAGAAAGAAAGGAAATGAAAAATTTCAGATGATATGATGTGCAAGCACTGTGATTCAGAGTTGAGGATGAGATCCTCCAATTTTTGGCATAATGTGAAATATTTCTAAGCCGAGCTTCAAGCTGCGGTGGATATCATATGAGGACTGGGTCCTGCTAGTAAGAGTTTATGTGTTTAAAATTCTTCTTTTATGAAATTAATATTTTCGTATTGCATTCGTAAATAAGAGTCATGCCCGTTAGGACTATTTGACAATTCTTGTATAGTTTCTATTCATATTAGCCATTTCTATTTTGAAACCGTTGAGCTTAGCCTTTGAGACGAGCACCGGGTAAGGATAAATATGACGCATTAATTCGGGAAAATAATCACGAGGTCACCATACCTCATTCTGAGTAAAGTGGGATTTGTAGAATAAGGTATTTGATAACAGGGTTAATTGACAATGTTGTAATTTAAGAATAACTACAGATATTCGGAGTTTCTTGGGATTAGCGGGTTATTATCGCCGATTCGTAGAAGGATTTTCGTCTATTGCAACCCCACTGACCAGATTGACCGAGAAGGGTGTTCAATTTGAATGGTCCGATGAATGTGAGGCGAGCTTTCAAAAGCTCAAGACAACCTTGACCACAGCACCGGTATTGGTTTTACCCACAGGTACGGGACCTTATATTGTTTATTGTGATGCTTCCCGTATTGGGCTTGGTGCGGTGTTAATGCAAGATGGAAAGGTTATTGCCTATGCTTCGAGGTAGTTGAAGATTCATGAAAAGAATTACCCAGTGCATGATCTAGAATTTGCGGCGATTATTCACGCATTGAAGATCCGGAGGCATTATTTGTATGGTGTAGTATGTGAAGTATACACCGATCATAAGAGTCTTCAGTATTTGTTTAAACAAAAGAGTTGAATTTGAGGCAGAGAAGGTGGCTGGTATTGCAGAAAGATTATGATGTTACCTTTTTATATCATCGGGGAAAAAGCAAACGTGGTGGCTGACGCTTTGAGTAGGAAGTCAGCCAGTATGTGCAGTCTTGTTTATATTCCAGTCAGTGAGAGACCATTAGCTCTAGATGTCCAGGCCTTAGCCAACCGGTTCGTGAGATTAGACATTTACGAGCCTAGCAGAGTGTTAGCCTGCACGGTCGCTCGTTCTTCCTTATTAGAGCGTATCCGTGAGAGGCAATTTGATGATCCTCATTTGCATGAGTTGAGAGATACAGTACAGCGGGGAGGTGCCACACAGGTAAATCTAGATGATGATGGGATATTGAAATTGCAGGGTCGAGTTTGTGTGCCCAATGTCGAAGGAATTCGAGAGTTGATCTTAGCAGAGGCCCACAGTTCGCGGTATTCTATTCACCCAGGTGCCGCGAAGATGTACCGGGACTTACGGCAACACTATTGGTGGCGCAGAATGAAGAAAGATATCGTTGCGTATGTCGCTCGGTGTCTAAATTGTCAGCAGGTGAAATATGAGCACCAGAGACCTGGTGGTGTATTCCAGAGGATTGAAATTCCCGAATGGAAATGGGAGCGGATCACTATGGACTTCGTTACCTGGACTTCCTTTGACTCGGAGGAAATTTGATGCTATTTGGGTCATTGTTGATAGGCTGACCAAGTCAGCACACTTTATTCCAGTATCTGTCTCCTACTCGTCGGAGAGGTTAGCGGAGGTTTACATTAGGGAGATTGTTCGTCTCCGTGGAGTGCCAGTATCTATTATCTCTGATCGGGGTACGCAGTTTACCTCGCGGTTCTGGAGAGCGGTCCAGCAGGAGTTAGGCACCCAGGGTTCAGTTGAGTACAACATTTCATCCTCAGACGGATGGCCAGTCCGAGAGGACTATTCAGATTCTTGAGGACATGCTTCGAGTCTGTGTTATTGATTTCGGAGGCTCGTGGGATCAGTTTCTACCATTAGCAGAGTTCGCCTACAATAACAGCTACCAATCTAGCATCCAGATGGCTCCGTATGAGGCGTTGTATGGTAGGCGATGTCGATCACCAGTTGGATGGTTTGAACTGGGAGAGGCTCGGTTGTTGGGTACAGACTTAGTTCAGGAGGCCTTGGATAAGGTCAAGACTATTCAAGAGAGATTGCGTTCAGCTCAGTCCAAGCAAAAGACTTATGCGGATCGTAAGGTTCGAGATGTAGATTTCATGGTTGGTGAACGAGTATTGCTCCGAGTGTCGCCTATGAAGGGCGTGATGAGGTTCGGGAAGAAAGGCAAGCTCAGCCCTAGGTATATTGGTCCATTTGAGATTCTAGATAGAGTGGGAGGGGTGGCTTACAGACTAGCTTTGCCGCCTAGCTTATCAGCCGTGCATCCGGTTTTTCATGTATCTATGCTTCGGAGATACCACGGCGATCCCACACATGTGTTAGACTTCAATACTGTCCAATTGGACAATGATTTATCTTACGAGGAGGAGCCGGTGGCTATTCTAGACCGGCAGGTTCGACAGCTGAGGTCGAAGAGTTATCCTTCTGTGCGTGTTCGGTGGAGAGGTCAGCCTCCTGAGGCATCGACCTGGGAGTCCGAGTCTGATATGCGGAGCCGTTACCCACACTTGTTTCCTGACTCGGTACTTCTTTCTTTTGTCCGTTCGAGGACGAACGGTTGTTTTAGAGGTGGAGATTGTGACGACCCAAAGGGTCATCACTTATTTTATTAATAATTTCGAGCTTCTGAGGCCTTGAAAACCTCGTTCTATGTTGCCTCGATTTACGTGCACGATCCGAGCATGTAGCCGGAAAGATTTTGTGATAGAAAATATGAATTCTATGAGAAATTTGGATAAAAATGATATTAATATTGATATGGTTGACTTCGGTCAACATTTTTGGTAAACGGATCCGGACCGAGATTGGATGGTCCCGAGAGGTCCGTAGGAAAATATGGGACTTGGACATGCGTCCGGAGTCGAATTCTGAGGCCTAGAGCCCAAGTTATGAATTTTTATGTGAAATTGTTTTTGATACAATTATTAAAGGAAATAAATTAATTGACCTTGGTATCGGGCTCGTATTTTGGTTCCGACGCCCGGTACAAGTCTTAAATATTATATATGTGATTTCTGTAAAGTTTGATGACATTTGGATGTCGTTGGAGATGTTTTGGACCTTGAGTCCCAAGTTTGAAAGTTTTGAAAACTAAAGGCATGAAAATCATGCATTTGAGGCTTGATTTGATGAAAACGAGGTGATATTGGCGATGTGATCGCACGAACAAGTTCATAATGTGTTTTTGAGGTTATGTGCATATTTGGTTTGGAGCCCCCCGAGGGCTCGGGTGAACTTTGGATAGGCCACGAGATCAATTTATCATGTTAGAAGTTGCTGTCTGCAACTGGTCTGCAGAGTTCGCAAATGCGAACAATAGTTCGCAAATGCGAACTCCCCACTATTCTGCAGAGTTCGCAAATGCGAACAATGGTTCGCAAATGCGAACTCCCCCTATTGTGCCTGTGTTCGCAAATGCGAACAATAGTTCGCAAATGCGAACTTGACCCTACTGTGCCTGTGTTCGCAAATGCGAGATATAGTTCGCAAATGCGAACCGGCCACTATTCTGCCTGGGTTCGCAAATGCGAACAATAGTTCGCAAATGCGAACCTCCCCATATTTAGCCTTTGTTCGCAATTGCGAACAATAGTTCGCAAATGCGAACTTCCCAGTTTTGCCTTGTCTTCGCAAATGCGAAGAAAAGTTCGCAAATGCGAACTTCCCACCCTTAGCTTATTTTTCAAACTCCAGAAATTGGTCGGGGTTCGCAATTGCGAACCCATGTTCGCAAATGCGAACACAGAGACCTGAAAAACACGAATTTCGGTCATTTCTTCATTTTTCACAAAACCAAAACACCCATTTGCGACTCTTCAAGGATTTCTTCTTCATCAAAACGATTGTAAGTCACTTTTTACTTAATTCTTTCAATTCCTAACATCATTAAACATGTTTTTCATAAGAAATCAAAGATTTTCATGGTAAAATTCTTGTTTTTGTTAGAAAATAGGGTTTTTCATAAATTGGGGAATTGGACCTCGAATTGAGGTCCGATTTTGAAACAAATCATATACATGAACTCGTGGGGGGATGGGTAACCGGATTTTGGTACTAACCCCGAATTCCGACCATGTGGGCCCGGGGTTGAAATTCACTATTCATGGCAAAATGTTGTAAAAGTGGTATTTGGTCTTAAGAATTAGTTTGTTGAGTAGAATTGATGATATTAAATCAATTGTGTATAGATACAATTGGATTGGAGTCAAATTCGAAAGGAAAGGGCATTGCTACGGATTAAATCATTCGTAAACTTTCGAGGTAAGTGTTTGTTCTATCCTAGTTTGTAGGAATATGAATTTGGTTATGAATAAATTGTTGAATAAGAATTATT
The DNA here is from genome assembly GCA_032618575.1 of Nicotiana noctiflora. Classification (NCBI taxonomy): domain Eukaryota; kingdom Viridiplantae; phylum Streptophyta; class Magnoliopsida; order Solanales; family Solanaceae; genus Nicotiana; species Nicotiana noctiflora. The sequence goes on along the minus strand of JASVEL010012514.1, from coordinate 64,549 downwards.
GGTGTTATACCGGTAATGAAGGTAAATTGTTGAAACTATTATAAATTATTGGTTTAAAAACCGGTAACTATAAATATTGTTGATATAGAGATTATTGGCTAAATGCCGGTAATATATATATATATATATATATATTTATGAAATGGGATCGTGTGGTACGCCGACCACTTATATATAATAAGAAATGGGATCGTGTGGTACGCCGACCACGAAGTGATTTAAATCTTGGCATTGGCCATAGTTGCCGGTAGCCTATTGATATACTGGGAGCGGGTGGTACGCCTACCACGAGATATAATTTTGATATATTTGGGAGCGGGTGGTACGCCTACCACAAGATATAATTTTGATATATTTGGGAGCGGGTGGTACGCCTACCACAAGATATAATTTTGATATATTTGGGAGCGGGTGGTACGCCTACCACGAGATATAATTTTGATATATTTGGGAGCGGGTGGTACGCCTACCACAAGATATAATTTTGATATATTTGGGAGCGGGTGGTACGCCTACCACAAGATATAATTTTGATATATTTGGGAGCGGGTGGTACGCCTACCACGAGATATAATTTCTGATACATTGGGAGCGGGTGGTACGCCTACCACAAGAGATAATTAATGTGATAGTTGGGAGCGGGTGGTACGCCTACCACGAGACATGAAATGAAAGAGGAAATTGAGACAAGAAAGTAAGGTTTATTCTGTTGATTTGATTATTCCGGATAACTTGAGTTATTGACTGTTATTTTAGAGCAGAGTATTTCTTTATAAATGTATCGTATATATACATATATATATCTATATTGCAACTGTACAGGTTTAGGTGGGTGACTGGCCTTAGCCTTGTCACTAGTTCGCTGGGATAGGCCAGGCACTTACCAGCACATGGGGTCGGTTGTGTTGATACTACACTCTGCGCTCTTTTTGCGCAGATACAGGTTACGGACAGCAGCAGCGACAGTAGTGACTTGTGGATTTTTCGACTACTGAGACTACGAGGTAGCCTTGCAGGCGTCCGCAGGACCCGTTGTCTCTTCTATCTATGCTTTTCATTATGTTATCTCATGTAATCGAGATAAACAGCTTGTATTTTCTTTCAGACAGTTATGTGTATTATTCTTAGAAGTTCGTGAGTATTGTGACACCAATCTTGGGTAGTATATTAGATTTGGATTTTCTTTATCACATTTGACTAAGTCTTCCGCTGTAATTTTTATGTTGTTAATAAGAAATTAGTAATTAATGGAGATGTAATTAATATTTGGCTTGCCTAGCTTCCATTTAGTAGGCGCCATCATGACCCCGATGGTGGGAAATCCGGGTCGTGACAAGTTGGTATCAGAGCACTGAGTGGGTTGGTACCGGTACCCGATAACAACTGGTTGAACGGAACCACATGTTAGTAGAAGAAGTCAAAATATTAAGACAACACGTGGTTGAAATGTATCGGGCATGGATGGATGGAAAAGCACCACCCCCGCCACCACCTAGTTTCATGGACCCGGTCCTTACACTGAACCCGATGCCAAATATACCTGCCTATCGCAGCCTTTCTAGCCACTCGAGTAGCTCAATTACTCGTCCCCCAGCTATGCTTTCCCAACACTACTTCCATCCCCAACCCTACTACTCTCCCCGGGGCACCCAAAATCGTACTTCACCTTCCAGGTACCCAATTCCACAAAAAGCCTACCGACCCCCACAAACATACCGGAAACCCCCTGGGTCGGGTTTCAAGCCAAACAAGGCATTTAGGGAGGAAAGGTTGCTGAAGCGAGAAAAGGCTTTCACCCCTATCGGAGAATCTTATGCGAGTTTGTTCGAAAGGATGAATCATATTGGCTTGATTAAGCCGCTCGCCAGATGTATTCCAAATCCTCTTGCAAGAAGCTTCGATCCTACTGCACGATGTGTATACCACTCTAATGCTCAGGGGCATTTGAAAGAGGAAATATAAAGAATGATTCAGGCAGGAATGATTGCGGTCCAAGACACTGGCACCCTGAACATTACACAGAATCCTCTACCTGCAAGTGACGTTGCACATTTTGTGGGGACGATGCCCGATGACGAGAGTGAAGAGATTTTTCTTTGGAAGCCGAGGATATTGAAATAGAAAGCGATCTTAATGCAGAATACAATGGCTAAGATGCCATGCTTGTCAATTGGGAAGGTGCTCAACTCTTGGAGTTTTGGTAGTTTTATTTTGGTGTCGTTTCTATTACCCGGCTTATTTCAGGGTTGTAATCCGGACGTTGTCTTGAGAGTCAAAACCCTTCTATCTTTGCTTTGTTTAGTAATAAAAATTGTTTAGTGCCGTCTAGGTTTGTAATTCTAGTCTAGTCTGTTCGTTTTGTTGTTGTTTCAACCCATCAATTTAGTACAACTCTTTGTTTCCCATCATTCCTAGTCAGTCCATTTCTGATCACTTTGCATTTTTTCTCATACTGACTTTAGCAACATGACATGCACATAATTCTAAGCCTGGTTTTTAAAAGTCAATGAAACAATGTTGAAGATGTAATGATACTTGGAAGAAATAAAAACATATTGGAATACTGTGAAGTCGGAATCAAGTGAACATTGGGGAAAGCGTAACATAAAGAAATGCCTTGGAAATGCATCATCAATTTAAAGCCAAAGGCAAAAATACCCCAAAGCTAAGGAACCATTCGTGGTATCGAGATTGTTGCCCAATGGCACTGAGAATCGTCAAATACCGAAGGCAAATATGTGAATCGGTCGAAAGGTGTTTAAATGTGTAGTTTGTACTTGGTAGGTCTCGAAGATTGGAATGACGAAGGCATTTTATTCGGTTATCCAAACACTTTATCCATTGTTATCCCTTCGAGCCTTATTATATTTTCTTTCATATCCCTCTTTCGGAATCAACAACAAAATTGAGGATTGAGCGGGGAAATCAAATGGAGAAAAGAAGAAAAAGAAAGAAAAAAAAGAGAAAAAGAAAAAGCGAAAAAGAAACAAAAAAGAAGAAAGAAAAAGAAAAGAAAAGAAGAGAAAAGAAAAAAAATCGGGAGAAGTCAAATCGCAACAAGGAAGCGATCTTATGATCTGAACTACGTCTAACTTGATCCCGAAAGGGTACGTAGGCAGCCTCACTGAGGTTTAGTCACAATAAAGGAAAATCTAAAAAAAATCCCCCAAGAAGAAAACTGGGGCAGAAGTTATGGTTGTTGAAAGAATAAAGATTCCAAAAAGTTGTAATTTTATCCTACGATGAAATATTTTGAGCCTTTATCCCAACCAAAAGCCTACATTATAGTCCAAAGGAAGACCTTCCGATCAATCTTCAAGAAATGCCAAGTCAAGCGAACAAAGGTCAATCACATCAGGGGCAACACTCCAGTCCGAACAAAGGAGAATGAAGAACTCAAACCACCACGAGACTCCAAGATGAGAGAAGTCAAAATGAGAGAGTCTTATCGGTGAAAACCCGCACGGGCACCGTAAGGCGATGGTGAGTTGAGAGAAAGAAAGATCAAATGAGAGAGGCTTGTTGGCGAAAACCCTACGGGCGCTGCAAGTCGACTAAGGATCGGATCAAAGAAATGAAGTATTGAAGACCGGTTTCACAGCAGAACTTTGCAACAAGAGTTGAACATCAACTTTGCTATACGGAGAAGGCCAAAAGTGCATGTCAAGGTCGCTAGAGTCGGTATTCAAAATCTGTTAGGTCATTCGTCTGTAGGTTTCTTGTTAGGAATTGTATTTTCCTTTCTCTTTATTCTTCACACTTTGTTTTACCCTCCTTCTTATCGAGTCGGTCAGGTCATAACAAGTATAGAAATGATTTCAAAATTTGCCACCAAGCTCTCCAATTGCACAAGATGTGATTTAGCCAACACGACAATTGTCGTAGGTCAGGGAATGACAAGGCCAGTGATTTAAGCCCACAAGAGCAACATGTGCAATGAGGATCATGCAAGACACAAGGGTCGGCAAAGTGCCAACTCAGGGAAAATATAACAAATGGAAGTACGGGGTTCGAACAGAGAGGGGGTATATCTTCTAAGAGTCAGTCAAGAAACACCCAAGGTTGTCAAGTGTAGTCATCAAAGGAATCGAGATCGAACTTTGTGGGATCCGTTAAGAAAGGAACAATATACATACATAAAGAGAGGTGGATTTTGAACAAAGAAGAAGTGAAAATGGATAGTCGGTGAACAGGCAAGGCGCTCGGGTGGAAAGCAGTCGCTATCAAAGTTCAAGGCCAACACCAACCACCGCATTTAAACTAACATATTTTTCTTTGCTTTGAAATAGGAGCATAAATGTTATTGGTCCGATAGAGCCAACAGCTTCCAATGGGCATAGGCTCATTTTGGTTGCGATGCGTATCGTACCGTATTGGGCCGAGGCAAAGGGCAAATTTGCGCCAAATTGGCAGGGACCATTTGTAGTATCGCGGGTGTTGTCCAATGGGGCATTATATTTAACAGATATTGAAGGAAAGTGCGTAGAGACTGCTATCAATTCAGATACGGTCAAAAGATACTATGTATGACTCCTTTTCAATTGTATGTTTTGTATTTTGTTGTGATTTTGGAATTGAAATGACGAAGGCATTTTATTCTCTATCCAAACACTTTATCCATTGACAACCCCCTTGAGCCTTAATGAATATATTCTTTCATATCCCTCTCTCGGAATCGCTTATAGCGCAATAAGATCGAAAATGATGAAAAAAAATAAAAAAAAATAAAAAGAAAAAGACAAAGAAATCGGGAAAAAGTCAAAAGAAATCCATCTAACTAATGAAGTTGGATGAACTACGTATGACTTGATCCCGAAAGGGTACGTAGGCAGCCTCTCTGAGGTTCAGTCACAATAAAGAAAAAATCCAAAAATTCCCCACATATTGAAACTGGGGCAGAAGTTATGTTTAATAATTCCGAGAGTTGTAAATATCTTTGAACCCTTGTGAGATTTTGAGCCTTTGTACCTTTCTTTCTTAACCCATCCAAAAGCCACGTTACGGTCCAAAGAAAGACCTTCTGATCAATTCCGAAATGATAACGAATGCAATGAAGGAGGAGCGAAACATCGGACAACACCTGTGGTAAGAAAACAAAATACAAAAGAAAAAATGAGAAATAATGAAAAATGAGAGAGTCTCATCGGTGAAAACCTTAACCGGCACTGTGAGACGACTGTGAGTTTGAGAGAAATAAAATGAGAGAGTCTGGTTAGTGAAAACCTTAATAGGCGCTGCGAGGCGATTGTGAGGTTGAGAGAATAAATGAGAGAGTTCTATTGGTGAAAACCTTTCGAGGCACCGTAGGGCGATCGTAAGGACTACCAGAAAAGAGAAAAGGTAACAAAAAACAGTATCGGTTTGGGCTGGAAACAATTCGGAGACGGAATAATGATTGGAACGAACTGGGTCAGAGTTTAAATACATGGCATGGTCAGCGGAATCAACCGGCAAATACCGAGATAAGTTCTATCATCTCTCCAAAACGCCCTTACCTTTCTTTTATTTTTCTGCATTTCATTGTTTACCTTTTGAGAGCTAACTACCAGCTCCTGATAACGAAAGCTGAAACAACACTGGGTCAGAAAGAAGGAAGAGTTGGGAAGGAAATAAGGAAGCTTGGCAAATATGGCCAAAGAAAAAGAAAACAAAACAAAAATGGAAAAAATGAGAAAATACAAAAAGAGTCTGCAAGGGATAAGCAGTTGAAAGCTACACAACATGAGAAAAGCAAAAAGAAGAAAGCAATAAGAAGCAGGGACGGCAGATGCCAGTTGCCAGCAGGTTATATCTAATAAGTTCTGTTTCATGCGGGAACAAATTGTCACTAATCACTTTAAAGTGAATGTGACCAATGAGGAAAATAAAAAACACCAAAAAGAGAAGTTCGCCAATAAGTGGAGAAATTCACAGGCAAGAGATAATTGGTAAAAGAAAATACCAAAAGAGGAAGGTAACATCTTTTAAAATCTACTCCCCAGTCCTCAGGCTACGGGAATATTTTTTTGCATCGCATTGCACGTTTAATTTATGTTAGGTGCCCACCTTCGAATACGGGAATATTTTTGCATCGCATTGCACGTTTAATTTATGTTAGGTGCCCACCTTCGAATACGGGAATATTTTTCGCATCGCATTGCACGTTTAATTTACGTTAGGTGCCCGCCTTCGAATAGGGAATACTTTTACGCATCGCATTGCACGTTTAAATTACGTTAGGTGCCCACGCTTCGAATACGGGAATACTTTCTTGCATCGCATTGCACGTTTAATTTACGTTAGGTGCCCACCTCGAATACGGGAATACTTTTACGCATCGCATTGCACGTTTAAATTACGTTAGGTGCCCACCTCGAATACGGGAATACTTTCTGCATCGCGTTGCACGTTTAAATTCTGTTAGGTGCCCACCTTCGAATACGGGAATATTTTTGCATCGCATTGTACGTTTAATTTACGTTAGGTGCCCACCTCGAATACGGGAATATTTTTACGCATCGCAGTTGCACGTTTAATTTACGTTAGGTGCCCACCCGAATACGGGAATACTTTTCGCATCGCGTTGCACGTTTAATTTACGTTAGGTGCCCACCCTCGAATACGGGAATACTTTTCGCATCGCACTGCACGTTTAAATTCTGTTAGGTGCCCACGCTTCGAATACGGGAATACTTTTACGCATCGCACTGCACGTTTAATTTACGTTAGGTGCCCACCTCGAATACGGGAATACTTTTACGCATCTCGTTGCACGTTTAAATTCGTTAGGTGCCCACCTCGAATACGGGAATACTTTTCGGCATCACGTTGCACGTTTAATTTACGTTAGGTGCCCACTCCGAATACGGGAATATTTTTGCATCGCATTGCACGTTTAATTTACGTTAGGTGCCCACGCTTCGAATACGGGAATATTTTTACGCATCTCATTGCACGTTTAATTTACGTTAGGTGCCCACCTCGAATACGGGAATACTTTTACGCATCGCGTTGCACGTTTAAATTCTATTAGGTGCCCACCCTTCGAATACGGGAATACATTTCTACATCGCATTGCACGTTTAAATTCTGTTAGGTGCCCACCCTTCGAATACGGGAATACTTTCTGCATCGCATTGCACGTTTAATTTTTGTTAGGTGCCCACGCTTCGAATACGGGAATATTTTTACGCATCGCATTGCACGTTCAATTTCGGTTAGGCGCCCACGCTCGAATACGGGAATATTCTTACGCATCGCATTGCACGTTTAATTTCGTTAGGTGCCCACGCTTCGAATACGGGAATACTTTTACTGCATCGCGTTGCACGTTTAATTTACGTTAGGCGCCCACCCTCGAATACGGGAATATATTTACGCACATCATGGTTTATATAGCTAAAAGCCCACGCTGGGGCAGAAAAAGAAAAAAAGTAGTTTGTTTGCTGTTTTGTTTTGAGCAGGTTCTGCTCGATAGCAAGAAGTACCATTGAAAATAAAAAAAAAAAAAGAGGAAAACAAGAAAGAAAATCAACAAAAAAAGAGAGTCAGCATCTCAAAAAATCAAAGAAAAAAGAGACAAGAAGAAGCAAACAAAAGCTAGGATAAGAATAATTGTAATTGTAGAATCATAGCTTAGAATAACTTCTTCATTTTACATTCCCCCCGGTGTAATAAGGAGGTCAACAAGCAGTAACCGCAACAGCAGCAACAGTAACAGCAAAAATCGCAGTTTCATTGGTAGTCCCAGCTACCAAATTTTCCGAACTACATTGACCTGATTCCCTTTTAGCCAGGGATATGTAGGAAACCTCTTGAAGCAAAGGTTCGGTCAAAATTTTGAAAAAAAAAAATAAATAAAAAAAATGCTTCTCACGGAGTGCTCAAACGGGCAAAAATCGCTCGTATCCGCTCACTTGTCTTTGCACAGAAACTCTTCGTGTTTACGCGCAAAGAGGGGCAGCTGTGAGCACGTGATTTTTGCCCTATATGAGAATTACTCCCAAAAATTCAAAATAAAAGAGTTTTGTGTTGTTTGCAATTGTTGTGAATTTAGTGTCATTTTTAAAAATAATGACAATATATATATATATATATATATATATATATATATATATATATATATATATATATATATATATATATATATATATATATATATATATATATATATATATATATATATATATATATATCGCATTTGCATTTAGGATTTAATTCTACAATTAGGAGTAATTAATTTTATCTTACAAAAATGAAAATCACAAAAATAGGCATCTTTTGCATTTTAGCCTTTAATGTTCAAATTGTGTGATTGTATTTTAATTACCATTTAAAATTAGGTGACAATTATTATTATGAGATTAGTATTTCAAGATAATTTTAGTTTTTATAAATTAATCTTAGTATTTTGGGCTTTATTAATTAGGAAGTTGAATAATGGAGAAGAACAAAATGGAAAAAAATTTGGATTGGGCCATCTTGCAAATTAAGTTACAAGCCCAATCCTAAGAACCCTTACCCAACCCAAAACCCCTTGGCCCAAGAAGAAAATTTCAGATTTTTTTAGCAAAAAATAACCATAATTACATGACATAAAGTAGTGGGGGCAAGGAAATCAAGGAAGAAAACAAGGAGAGGAAAACATGGATTAGTGGGTTTTCTTTAAATTAAAAAAATATTTTCTTTTTAATAAAAAATCTGAAAATTTTCGAAATTCTTGCCTATAAATAGAAGAGAGGATTTATGAAAAAAAGGGGTGGGGAAAAAAGAGAGGAAAAATAGGAAGAGAAGTAAAAATAAAAACAATTCCCTGCTGTAGTATACACTCGATATACATTCTGGACACAGAAGTATACACAGCAAAAATTTCAATTTTTGAGAGTTTCTTTTGAGAATTGAAAAGAGTTCAAAGCTAGAAAGACAAAACAAAGAGAAAATCTGGAATATATTTTTCTTTTCTATTTTTTTACTGGTTTTTGTTTTTCTCCGTATTGCTGGGATTTTCGGGATTGAGGTGTTGAAGCTACTGCTGGTTGTTACTGTTGTTGTTACTGTATTTTCACCGCCCTGTTGATTTGCCATTTTCCCATTCCTTTTAAAACCAGGTACACATCTTGTAAATCTCCAAAGCTTATGGAAATGAAAGCTGTTTTGAAGCTATGTTGTTGCAATCTTCTCTTTCCTATTTTCTCTTAGTTTTCTTTTGTACATAAAAAATAAGCAGATTATATGTAGTAGATTTTAAAGACTGATTTCTAATTGCAAGTCATAATTGGACTTTTAAAATAGATACGGTATTAGCCTGCTAGTTAATTACTGGTTTATGGGTCAACAATTATTTAAATTGATAGTATATAAATAAGTTTGGTTGTATTTGATGAAGTTGTTCAGATGTATTTCATATTAAATTTGTTAGCTCATTTAGAATATCTCAAATATGGTTTAGTTGTTAAGAAAGGTTTAATCGAAAGTGTAGCATTAGGCTTGGAAGCAGCGATTATGTTTAAAATAGTAATTTGAGAATCACTTTAGTATATTAGTTAATTACGATAGTTAGTTTTGTTAAATAACAGTATACAGATTATATAAACTGTTTGCAAAAGTGGAGTTTCGTTTAGTGTTTTAGAGGAATCACGATTTTTTTTGCTAAAATGAAGATTTGCTCAATGGAATCACGTCCTTTTAATGTGAATCAGTCATACAAATGACTGAAATTATGGTGTAAACAGATGACTATAATAAGGTAATGGGCTCTAACATGTCTTTAACAGGCCCAAATTACTGTAAATCAAAAAACTATGCAATAATGTAAGAGTTAGGTAAAAAATAACAAAGTAATTAGGACCTTTCTTTTATTATTAGAGATAAATCATAGAAAATCATAGTCATGTTAGGATTGACCTTATATAAAATAACGAGACGAGCCTCGCCAAACAAAATATACAATTGCGGGGCCCTCAAATAAATTGTTATGAAAATCTTAGACTTGGAAGGACCGTTTAATAAATTTCATGGTCTTTCCCGAAGTTAACAACACGATAAGACTCTTTAGGCACGACTTAAATAAAATTACTTTCCTAAATACGGGTGCGCATTTATGTGACCCAAATCTATCTCTCGACGAAACTGAAATACATTAAAGTCACAGGCGTACTGGTTACGGTGTGACTCGAAATGTGTTTTAGTGACGTCGCAATTCTTCTAAAATTGAAAAGCGGAACATTAAAAGCACATAGTTAAAATATATAAAGAATTCAGATAAAAGCAAAAAATTGCAGTTGAGCGACCGTGCTAGAACCACGGAATTCGGGAGTGCCTAACACCTTCTCCCGGGTTAACAGAATTCCTTATCCAGGTTTCTAGTTTTGCAGATTGTAATAGAGAGTCATAAATTTCCTCGGTTCGGGATTAAACCGGTGACTTGGGACACCATTATTTTCTCAAGTGGCGACTACGAAAAATTAAATAAATTGATCCCGTTCCGACTGTCCTTTAAGTGGAAAAACTCCTTCACTGATTATTATTATATCCCTTCTCGGGATGTAGTATTAAACAGTGGCACATTACATTTGTGCATGTGGGGAAAAAGGAGGTGTGACAGCTCTGGCGACTCTGCTGGGGATCCCAACCCCGAACCTCGGTTTCAGGGTTTAAGAACTCGAGCTCCTTAGAATTGTCGTTCGCGTTATTGTTTGACTTCATTATATGATTTGAACAACATGCTATGTGCTCTATCTCTTTGGTATTGTGTGAATTGTATATAAAATTGTGCCGAAAACCTTTGTCTCTTCGCCCCCGGGGATGTGCTTACTGGTTGAGACTCCCCTTTACGTTAAAGTCACCTTAAATTAAGAAAATAGAGGCCGGATAAGTTACAAAGCCGATTGACTCCGCGGGTCACCGGTACGTAGCCCCCTCCTCGATTCGAGTTGTCCGCTCGGGTACACGGTCTAGCACTCTATGAAACCGTAAGTTTTTGAACATAGGTCTAGAACGATTATTTGCATCATATTTGACTTAGGGGACTCAACATAGGGGTTGGGTCCGTCTAGGACAGGTGACCCGGTATTGGAAAGACCGAGCATGTTATGTGTTGCATTTTTATTGTCCTTGATCGTTATGCGGACCGGCGGAAATCCCGAGGGTAGAAAAATTGTTGAAAAGAAAAAAAAAGAAGAGAGAAAAATAAGATCTATAGGAAATAGGTTATCCGAAAAATTTGAAAATTTTAAAAAAAAAGGTGGAACAGTTTTTGTTGAAATAATTGGTCAAATAATCTGACCGAACTACGCAGGTTTGATTCTCGCCGTTAGGTGGGATACGTAGGCAACCCTCATCGGGTCCAACCACCCCTTTCAAAAAATCAAAAAAAATGTGTGTTTTTGTCAATAAAATCAAAGTGATGCCATTTTTGAAAATAGCCGAATGTTCCAAAAGGACGCCGGAAGGCTGTTTTTGCAAAATGGCCACTTTGAATCATTTCTAATAATTTGCATGCATAGCCTTGAAATATTCCTTGTGGAAATGTTGCAAGGCCATAGCCGCAAAATCAAGTCGGGGTTCACACCCCTTTTGCAAAAATAATAAAACAAAATGTCAAATTTTGTTTATTTTGTTATAAATAAGTCGGGTGATGCTATTCTTGCTTAAAATAAGTCGAATGTCCCTCAAAAGGACGCTGGAAGGCTATTTTTGCAAGAATAGCCACTTCGAGTTGTTTGTAAATAATTTTGGACACAACCTTGAAATGTTCCCTCGCGGAAATGTCGAAAGGCTGTATCCGTAAAATTAAGTTTGAGTCATTGCTCAACTTTTCAAAAATATCCACTTTATCAAATAAGCCATTACATGGCCGGAATTTTGCTGAAATAGCCACATTTTTGCATTTTAACTTCCTCAATTTTGTGTTGGCCTGTGTCGGTGCTGAACGATGCCCCATAGGCCCCCAGGATAAAAATTTTGAAAACAAGAGCCACTTTGTCTAAATAAGCCATTATATGGCCAATTTATGAAAATAGTCTTGTGTTGGTTTATGGTGATGCCGAACGATGCCCCATGAGCCACGTGATAAAAAAATTCAAGTTTATCTTTCTTAAATAAATTTTGCAAAAAATAGTCATTTTGTCAAATAAGCCATTATGTGGCCAATTTTGTAGAAAATAGTCATAATTGACACCAAAAATATTCTTATTCTTGTAGAAATCTCCGGTACAAAATGTGAAAGTTTTTCAAGTTTGTAGTTGGAGTCGTTTTCTGTAATTTTCCTTTTTAAAAAAAAATCAAATAAACATCTCTTTATTTCTTGCATTAATTTGCAAGAACTACGCTCGGTCTGATTCATGCGGGGTCATGATACGTAGGCAATCCACATAGGATTCGACCATATCCATTTCCATAACCAAAAAAAAAGAGAAAAAAAAATGAAAACAAAAAATGAAAAAAAAACTACAAAAAGAAAAAAAAAAGAAAAAATGAAAAAAACCACAAAAAGGGAAAAAGAAAAGAAAATAGCAGAAAATAAAAAAAAATAATCAATAAGCGGGATACCTTAATGCTGACATGCTGACTTCATTTTGTTGTGTCCATTTTCAGAAAGGTGGTTGGTTGTGGTTCCAAAATAACTCTTCCCTATAATACATGGTCGGAGGACAATGACAGAGAATCTCAAGACTGAGTGGGTTGGTACCGGTACCCGACAACAGCTGGTTGAACGGAACCACATGTTAGTAGAAGAAGTCAAAATATTAAGACAACACGTGGTTGAAATGTATCGGGCATGGATGGATGGAAAAGCACCACCCCGCCACCACCTAGTTTCATGGACCCGGTCCTTACACTGAACCCGATGCCAAATATGCCTGCCTATCGCAGCCTTTCTAGCCACTCGAGTAGTTCAATTACTCGTCCCCCAGCTATGCTTTCCCAACACTACTTCCATCCCCAACCCCACTACTCTCCCCGGGGCACCCAAAATCGTACTTCACCTTCCAGGTACCCAATTCCACAAAAAGCCTACCGACCCCCACAAACATACCGGAAACCCCCTGGGTCGGGTTTCAAGCCAAACAAGGCATTTAGGGAGGAAAGGTTGCTGAAGCGAGAAAAGGTTTTCACCCCTATCGGAGAATCTTATGCGAGTTTGTTCGAAAGGATGAATCATATTGGCTTGATTAAGCCGCTCGCCAGATGTATTCCAAATCCTCTTGCAAGAAGCTTCGATCCTACTGCACGATGTGTATACCACTCTAATGCTCAGGGGCATTTGAAAGAGGAAATAGAAAGAATTATTCATGCAGGAATGATTGCGGTCCAAGACACTGGCACCCTGAACATTACACAGAATCCTCTACCTACAAGTGACGTTGCACATTTTGTGGGGACGATGCCCGATGACGAGGGTGAAGAGATTTTTCTTTGGAAGCCGAGGATATTGAAATAGAAAGCGATCTTAATGCAGAATACAGTGGCTAAGATGCCATGCTTGTCAATTGGGAAGGTGCTCGACTCTTGGAGTTTTGGTAGTTTTATTTTGGTGTCGTTTCTGTTACCCGGGTTATTTCAGGGTTGTAATCCGGACGTTGTCTTGAGAGTCAAAACCCTTCTATCTTTGCTTTGTTTAGTAATAAAAATTGTTTAGTGCAGTCTAGGTTTGTAATTCTAGTCTAGTCTGTTCGTTTTGTTGTTGTTTCAACCCATCAATTTAGTACAACTCTTTGTTTCCCATCATTCCTAGTCAGTCCATTTCTGATCACTTTGCATTTTTTCTCATACTGACTTTAGCAACATGACATGCACAAAATTCTAAGCCTGGTTTTTAAAAGTCAATGAAACAATGTTGAAGATGTAATGATACTCGGAAGAAATAAAAACATATTGGAATACTGTTGAAGCCGGAATCAAGTGAACATTGGGGAAAGCGTAACATAAAGAAATGCCTTGGAAATGCATCATCAATTTAAAGCCAAAGGCAAAAATACCCCAAAGCTAAGGAACCATTCGTGGTATCGAGATTGTTGCCCAATAGCACTGAGAATCGTCAAATACCGAAGGCAAATATGTGAATCGGTCGAAAGGTGTTTAAATGTGTAGTCTGTACTTGGTAGGTCTCGAAGATTAGAATGACGAAGGCATTTTATTCGGTTATCCAAACACTTTATCCATTGTTATCCCTTCGAGCCTTATTATATTTTCTTTCATATCCCTCTTTCGGAATCAACAACAAAATTGAGGATTGAGCGGGGAAATCAAATGGAGAAAAGAAGAAAAAGAAAGAAAAAAAAAAGAGAAAAAGAAAAAGCGAAAAAGAAAAAAAAAGAAGAAAGAAAAAGAAAAGAAAAGAAGAGAAAAGAAAAAAATCGGGAGAAGTCAAATCGCAACAAGGAAGCGATCTTATGATCTGAACTACGTCTGACTTGATCCCGAAAGGGTACGTAGGCAGCCTCACTGAGGTTCAGTCACAATAAAGGAAAATCTAAAAAAAATCCCGCAAGAAGAAAACTGGGGCAGAAGTTATGGTTGTTGAAAGAATAAAGATTCCGAAAAGTTGTAATTTTATCCTACGATGAAATATTTTGAGCCTTTATCCCAACCAAAAGCCTACATTATAGTCCAAAGGAAGACCTTCCGATCAATCTTCAAGAAATGCCGAGTCAAGCGAACAAAGGTCAATCACATCAGGGGCAACACTCTAGTCCGAACAAAGGAGAATGAAGAACTCAAACCACCACGAGACTCCAAGATGAGAGAAGTCAAAATGAGAGAGTCTTATCGGCGAAAACCCGCACGGGCACCGTAAGGCGACGGTGAGTTGAGAGAAAGAAAGATCAAATGAGAGAGGCTTGTTGGCAAAAACTCTACGGGCGCTGCAAGTCGAATAAGGATCAGATCAAAGAAATGAAGTATTGAAGACCGGTTTCACGGCAGAACTTTGCAACAAGAGTTGAACATCAACTTTGCTATACGGAGAAGGCCAAAAGTGCATGTCAAGGTCGCTAGAGTCGGTATTCAAAATCCGTTAGGTCATTCGTCTATAGGTTTCTTGTTAGGAATTGTATTTTCCTTTCTCTTTATTCTTCACACTTTGTTTTACCCTCCTTCTTATCGAGTCAGTCAGGTCATAACAAGTATAGAAATGATTTCAAAATTTGCCACCAAGCTTTCCAATTGCACAAGATGGGATTTAGCCAACACGACGATTGTCGCGGGTCAGGGAATGACAAGGCCAGTGATTTAAGCCCACAAGAGCAACATGTGCAATGAGGATCATGCAAGACACAAGGGTCGGCAAAGTGCCAACTCAGGGAAAATATAACAAATGGAAGTACGGGGTTCGAACAGAGAGGGGGTATATCTTCTAAGAGTCAGTCAAGAAACACCCAAGGTTGTCAAGTGGAGTCATCAAAGGAATCGAGATCGAAGTTTGTGGGATCCATCAAGAAAGGAACAATATACATACCTAAAGAGAGGTGGATTTTGAACATAGAAGAAGTGAAAATGGATAGTCAGTGAACAGGCAAGGCGCTCGGGTGGAAAGCAGTCGCTATCAAAGTTCAAGGCCAACACCAACCACCGCATTTAAACTAACATATTTTTCTTTGCTTTGAAACATGAGCATAAATGTTATTGGTCCGATAGAGCCAACAACTTCCAATGGGCATAGGCTCACTTTGGTTGCGATGCGTATCTTACCGTATTGGGCCGAGGCAAAGGGAAAATTTGCGCCAAATTGGCAGGGACCATTTGTAGTATCGCGGGTGTTGTCCAATGGGGCATTATATTTAACAGATATTGAAGGAAAGTGCGTAGAGACTGCTATCAATTCAGATACGGTCAAAAGATACTATGTATGACTCCTTTTCAATTGTATGTTTTGTATTTTGTTGTGATTTTGGAATTGAAATGACGAAGGCATTTTATTATCTATCCAAACACTTTATCCATTGACAACCCCCTTGAGCCTTAATGAATATATTCTTTCATATCCCTCTCTCGGAATCGCTTATAGCGCAATAAGATCGAAAATGATGAAAAAAAAATAAAAAAAAAAAGAAAAAGGCAAAGAAATCGGGAAAAAGTCAAAAAAAATCCATCTAACTAATGAAGTTGGATGAACTACGTCCGACTTGATCCCGAAAGGGTACGTAGGCAGCCTCTCTGAGGTTCAGTCATAATAAAGAAAAAATCCAAAAATTCCCCACATATTGAAACTGGGGCAGAAGTTATGTTTAATAATTCCGAGAGTTGTAAATATCTTTGAATCCTCGTGAGATTTTGAGCCTTTGTACCTTTCTTTCTTAACCCTTCCAAAAGCCACGTTACGGTCCAAAGAAAGACCTTCTGATCAATTCCGAAATGATAACGAATGCAATGAAGGAGGAGCGAAACATCGGACAACACTTGTGGTAAGAAAACAAAATACAAAAGGAAAAATGAGAAATAATGAAAAATGAGAGAGTCTCATCGGTGAAAACCTTAACCGGCACTGTGAGACGACTGTGAGTTTGAGAGAAATAAAATGAGAGAGTCTTGTTAGTGAAAACCTTAACAGGCATTGCGAGGCGATTGTGAGGTTGAGAGAATAAATGAGAGAGTTCTATTGGTGAAAACCTTTCGAGGCACCGTAGGGCGATCGTAAGGACTACCAGAAAAGAGAAAAGGTAACAAAAAATAATATCGGTTTGGGCTGGAAACAATTCAGAGACAGAATAATGATTGGAACGAACTGGGTCAGAGTTTAAATACATGGCATGGTCGGCGGAATCAGCCGGCAAATACCCAGATAAGTTCTATCATCTCTCCAAAACGCCCTTACCTTTCTTTTATTTTTCTGCATTTCATTGTTTACCTTTTGAGAGCTAATTACCAGCTCCTGATAACGAAAGCTGAAACAACACTGGGTCAGGAAAGAAGGAAGAGTTGGGAAGGAAATAAGGAAGCTTGGCAAATATGGCCAAAGAAAAAAAAAACAAAACAAAAATGGAAAAAATGAGAAAATACAAAAAGAGTCTGCAAGGGATAAGCAGTTGAAAGTCGCACAGCATGAGAAAAGCAAAAAGGAAGAAAGCAATAAGAAGCGGGGACGGCGGATGCCAGTTGCCAGCAGTTTATATCTAATAAATTTTGTTTCATGCAGGAACAAATTGTCACCACTAAAGTGAATGTGACCAATGTGGAAAATAGAAAACACCAAAAAGAGAAGTTCGCCAATAAGTGGAGAAATTCACGAGCAAGAGATAATTGGTAAAAGAAAATACCAAAAAGAGGAAGGTAACATCTTTTAAAATCCACTCCCCAGTCTTCAGGCTGCGGGAATACTTTTCTGCATCGCATTGCACGTTTAAATTCTGTTAGGTGCCCACCTTCAAATACGGGAATACTTTTCTGCATCGCATTGCACGTTTAATTTCTGTTAGGTGCCCACCTTCGAATACGGGAATATTTTCTGCATCGCATTGCACGTTTAATTTCTGTTAGGTGCCCACCTTCGAATATGGGAATGTTTTCTGCATCGCATTGCACGATTAATTTCTGTTAGGTACCCACCTCCGAATACGGGAATACTTTCTGCATCGCATTGCACGTTTAATTTCTGTTAGGTGCCCACCTTCGAATACGGGAATACTTTTCTGCATCGCATTGCACGTTTAAATTCTGTTAGGTGCCCACCTTCGAATACGGGAATACTTTACTGCATCGCATTGCACGTTTAATTTATGTTAGGTGCCCACCTTCGAATACGGGAATACTTTTCTGCATCGCATTGCACGTTTAATTTCTGTTAGGTGCCCGCCTTCGAATACGGGAATATTTTTCTGCATCGCACTGCATGTTTAATTTCTGTTAGGTGCCCACCTTCGAATACGGGAATACTTTTCTGCATTGCATTGCACGTTTAATTTCTGTTAGGTGCTCACCTTCGAATACGGGAATACTTTTCTGCATCGCACTGCACGTTTAAATTCGGTTAGCTGCCCACCTTCGAATACGGGAATACTTTTTTGCATCGCACTGCACGTTTAATTTTTGTTAGGTGCCCACCTTCGAATACGGGAATACTTTTCTGCATCGCATTGCACGTTTAAATTCTGTTAGGTGCCCACCTTCAAATACGGGAATATTTTTCTGCATCGCATTGCACGTTTAATTTCTGTTAGGTGCCCACCTTCGAATATGGGAATATTTTTGCATCGCATTGCATGTTTAATTTCTGTTAGGTGCCCACCTTCGAATACGGGAATATTTTTATGCATCGCATTGTACGTTTAATTTCTGTTAGGTGCCCATCTTCGAATACGGGAATACTTTTCTGCATCGCATTGCACGTTTAAATTCTGTTAGGTGCCCACCTTCGAATACGGGAATACTTTTCTGCATCGCATTGCACGTTTAAATTCTGTTAGGTGCCCACCTTCTAATACGGGAATACTTTTCTGCATCGCTTTGCACGTTTAATTTCTGTTAGGCGCCCACCTTCCAATACGGGAATACTTTTCTGCATTCGCATTGCACGTTTAATTTCTGTTAGGTGCCCACCATCTAATACGGGAATACTTTTCTGCATTCGCATTGCACGTTTAATTATCTGTTAGGTGCCCACCTTCGAATACGGGAATACTTTTCTGCATCGCATTGCACGTTTAATTTCTGTTAGGCGCCCATCTTAAAATACGGGAATATATTTATGCACATCATGGTTTATATAGCTAAAAGCCCACACTGGGGCAGAAAAAGAAAACAAAAGTAGTTTGCTGTTTTGTTTTTAGCAGGTTCAGCTCGAGAGCAAGAAGTACCATTGAAAATCAAAAAAAAAGAAGAGGAAAACAAGAAAGAAAATCAACAAAAAAAGGAGAGTCGGCATCTCAAAAAATCAAAGAAAAAAGAGACAAGGAGAAGCAAACAAAAGCTAGGATAGCAATAATTGTAATTGTAGAATCATAGCTTAGAATAACTTCTTCATTTTACATTCCCCCCGGTATAATAAGGAGGTCAGCAAGCAGTAACCGCAACAGCAGCAACAGTAACAGCAAAAAATCGCAGTTTCATTGGTAGTCCCAGCTACCAAAATTTTCCGAACTACATTGACCTGATTCCCTTTTAGCCAGGGATATGTAGGAAACCTCTTGAAGCAAAGGTTCGGTAAAAAAAAATGCTTCTCATGGAGTGCTCAAACGGGCAAAAGTCGCTCGTATCCGCTCACTTGTCTTTGCACAGAAACTCTTCGTGTTAACGCGCAAAGTGGTTGTGAGCACGTGATTTTTGCCCTATATGAGAATTACTCCCAAAAATTCAAAATAAAAGAGTTTTGTGTTGTTTGCAATTGTTGTGAATTTAGTGTCATTTTTAAAAAATAATGACAATATATATATATATATATATATATATATATATATATATATATATATATATATATATATATATATCGCATTTGCATTTAGGATTTAATTCTACAATTAGGAGTAATTAATTTTATCTTACAAAAATGAAAATCACAAAAATAGGCATCTTTTGCATTTTAGCCTTTAATGTCCAAATTGTGTGATTGTATTTTAATTACCATTTAAAATTAGGTGACAATTATTATTATGAGATTAGTATTTCAAGATAATTTTAGTTTTTATAAATTAATCTTAGTATTTTGGGCTTTATTAATTAGGAAGTTGAATAATGGAGAAGAACAAAATGGAAAAAATTTGGAATGGGCCATCTTGCAAATTAAGTTACAAGCCCAATCCTAAGAACCCTTACCCAACCCAAAACCCCTTGGCCCAAGAAGAAAATTTCAGATTTTTTTAGCAAAAAATAATCATAATTACATGACATAAAGTAGTGGAGGGCAAGGAAATCAAGGAAGAAAACAAGGAGAGGAAAACATGGATTAGTGGGTTTTCTTTAAATTAAACTAATATTTTCTTTTTAATAAAAAATCTGAAAATTTTCGAAATTCTTGCCTATAAATAGAAGAGAGGATTTATGAAAAAAAGGGGGTGGGGAAAAAAGAGAGGAAAAATAGGAAGAGAAGTAAAAATAAAAAAAATTCCCTGCTGTAGTATACACTCGATATACATTCTCGACACAGAAGTATACACAGCAAAAATTTCAATTTTTGAGAGTTTCTTTTGAGAATTGAAAAGAGTTCAAAGCTAGAAAGACAAAACAAAGAGAAAATCTGGAATATATTTTTCTTTTCTATTTTTGTACTGGTTTTTGTTTTTCTCCGTATTGCTGGGATTTTCAGGATTGAGGTGTTGAAGCTACTGCTGGTTGTTACTATTGTTGTTGTTGTATTTTCACCGCCCTGTTGATTTGCCATTTTCCCATTCCTTTCAAAACCAGGTACACATCTTGTAAATCTCCAAAGCTTATGGAAATGAAATCTGTTTTGAAGCTATGTTGCTGCAATATTCTCTTTCCTATTTTCTCTTAGTTTTCTTTTGTACATAAAAAATAAGCAGATTATATGTAGTAGATTTCAAAGACCGATTTCTAATTGCAAGTCATAATTGGACTTTTAAAATAGATACGGTATTAGCCTGCTAGTTAATTACTGGTTTATAGGTCAACAATTATTTAAATTGATAGTATATAAATAAGTTTGGTTGTATTTGATGAAGCTGTTTAGATGTATTTCATATTAAATTTGTTAGCTCATTTAGAATATCTCAAATATGGTTTAGTTGTTAAGAAAGGTTTAATCAAAAGTGTAGCATTAGGCTTGGAAGCAGCGATTATGTTTAAAATAGTAATTTGAGAATCACTTTAGTATATTAGTTAATTACGATAGTTAGTTTAGTTTAATAACAGTATACAGATTATATAAAATGTTTGCAAAAGTGGAGTTTCGTTCAGTGTTTTAGAGGAATCACGATTTTTTTTTGCTAAAATGAAGATTTGCTCAATGGAATCACGTCCTTTTAATGTGAATCAGGTCATACAAATGACTGAAATTATGGTGTAAACAGATGACTATAATAAGGTAATGGGCTCTAACATGTCTTTAACATGCCCAAATTGCTGTAAATCAGAAAACTATGCAATAATGTAACAGTTAGGTAAAAAATAACAAAGTAATTAGGACCTTTCTTTTATTATTAGAGATAAATTATAGAAAATCATAGTCATGTTAGGATTGACCTTAAATAAAATAATGAGACGAGCCTCGCCAAACAAAATATACAATTGCGGGGCCCTCAAATAAATTGTTATGAAAATCTTAGACTTGAAAGGACCGTTTAGTAAATTTCATGGTCTTTCCCGAAGTTAACAACACGATAAGACTCTTTAGGCACGACTTAAATAAAATTACTTTCCTAAATACGGGTGCGCATTTATGTGACCCAAATCTATCTCTCGACGAAACTGAAATACATTAAAGTCACAGGCGTATTGGTTGCGGTGTGACTCGAAATGTGTTTTCGTGACGTCGCAATTCTTCTAAAATTGAAAAGCGGAACATTAAAAGCACATAGTTAAAATATATAAAGAATTCAGATAAAAGCAAAAAATTGCAGTTGAGCGACCGTGCTAGAACCACGGAATTCGGGAGTGCCTAACACCTTCTCCCGGGTTAACAGAATTCCTTATCCAGGTTTCTAGTTTCGCAGACTGTATTACAGAGTCATAAATTTCCTCGGTTCGAGATTAAACCAGTGACTTGGGACACCATTATTTTCTCAAGTGGCGACTCCGAATAATTAAATAAATTGATCCCGTTCCGACTGTCCTTCGAGTAGAAAAACTCCTTCACTGATTATTATTATATCCCTTCTCGGGCTGTAGTATTAAACAGTGGCACATTACATTTGTGCATGTGGGGAAAAAGGAGGTGTGACAAGGGGTAAGACAATGTAGATAAGAAATCCACAGTAAATCACTATGTAAAGTTGTAACCAATAACCTATAACAGTTCAATATCAACAATAGAGAACCAACAATATCAACAACAAGTATAACAGCTAGTAGATGTAGCTAAATGCAATGCAATGCATGAAATGACCGCTACGGCGTGTAGCCCGATCCAATTTGGGTACCTGTGCTCACTATGGGGGTTCAGACTCCGGAGGGGCTCCTACAGCCCAAGCACAATATCATGAATATACGCTGCGGCGCGCAGCCCGATCCACTACCAGTCAGCTAATATGCAAATGCAGCCTCGCACGCTCAAAAGTAGTTTTGAAAACTCTTTCATCATTTTTCAGTTGAAAACAATAAATGTCAAGTTCTAGAGATTGGAAATATCATGATAACAGTAATAGCTACGGTCTGGTAGTAAAACTAGCATGTCAATATCACAGAACAATGATAACGATCCTCGCAGGATCCCAATAACTGGCTCACAGCCCATAAGTATACTCAACCGTCCAAGAAGGAGGTTCAACGGCTCAAGAGTAGCCAATATCACTATTTAATATGCAACTAGCCGAGAAGGAGATTCGGCGGCTCAAGAATAGCCAATATCATAACACAGTATCAACAGGTCGGACTAAGCCATAGTCCCCAATTACAATCGACCCCGCACTCACAAGAGAGTATGTGTCTCGCCGCTATACATCATCACAAAGTGGTATACCGGGGTTTCGAACCCGCTGGTCATCACCCATATCTATTACTCACCTCAAAACAGCTCGACGACTAGTCCGCAATGCCCTTGCCACGAGAATCAATCTCTGCACGCGTAGAATCTGATCAAATATAGTAAATACACATCAAATTAGACCAATGGAACGATACCCAGTCAAAACAACTCAATTTACATCAAAATTCCCAAAGTTGCCAAAACCTGACTTTCGGTACGCTTCTTGAAAAATTACAAAAGTCACATATCGGAACCCTCATCCCAATACGAGTCTAGGCATATAAAATTTACCAAAATCGAACTCCATTTGCCCACTCAAATCAGTGTTTTTCTTCAATTTTAGGCATAGGGCTAAAACCCACCTTTAATCTTCCATTTACAGAGAATTAACCAAGGATTTTATAATAAAATGATGTAATTAAGCCACAAAACTTACCTCCGATGAACACCCGATGATTTCCCAGCGATCTCTCGTGAGTCTCTCTCTATAGAACTTAAAAATTGTGTTTTGGGGTGTGAAACCCGCGACTACACTGTTCTGGTTTTTAATTATTCTGCCAGACAATTTTACCCTACGCGTTCGTGATGTCCCTCATGCGAACGCGATGTTTTGATCCTTTCTTTCATCGCGAACGCGACATGAAGTCACGCGTCCGCGAAGGCCATTCTCCCCAACCCCGGATTTTTCCTCTACGCGAACGCGTCCCAATCCACGCGAACGCGTGGCTTCTCCTTTTCCTCTTACGCGAACGCGTCCTTCTCCCACGCGAACGCGATGCGTTCCAATTTCCTCTTACGCGAACGCATCTCCCAGCAACGCGAACGCGATGCTCATTTTCCTCAGCATACGCGAACGCGGGCCTCGCCCTCGCGAACGCGAAGGCTTATTTTCTGCACAGTGATCTGCAATTTTCTGCAGAATTTTTTTCATGTTTCAAAATGCCGGATGATGGTCCGGATTCACCCCGAGGCCCCCGAGACCCCAACGAAAACCACCAACATACTCCAAAACACGATACGAACTTGTTCTAATCATAAAAACACCATCTTAAATATCAAAATCACCAATTACACACGGATTCAAGCCTAAGTTTCTTCAAAACTTCCGAAACTAACATTCAATCAAAAACCCGACCAAACGACGTCCGAATGACCTAAAAATTTGCGGACATATCCAAAATCACATGACGAAGCTACAAGAATTGTCGGAATTCCATTCTGACCCCCGGATCAAAATCTCACCTACCGTTCGGATTTCGCCAAAATTCAACCTTAGCCAATTCAAGCCTATTTCTACACCGGACCTCCGAATTCAATTCCGATCGCTCCTATAAGTCACAAATCACCTTTCGGAACTAACCAAATCATCAGAATCTGATTCCGAGCCCCATAACTAAATAGTCAACTCCAGGTTGATTTTCCATAGTCAAGCTTCCTTCAAAAAGGCTATATGCCTCATTTTCAATCCAATTCACTCCTAACTCACCCGATAGACTCTAACACCGATATAAAAGCATAAAACATATAATTACAACATAACGGGGTGGTAATTACCGTGACGACGGGCCGGGTCGTCACATTCTCCCCAACTTAAGCAAACGCTCGTCCTCGAGCGGACCCAGAGTTGTACTAGAAGCAACCCAATAGCTGAATGACCTTACCAAGCATATAGTCGGGCGATCATACGTCACCCTATCTCACATAAGTCCGACAACACCATATAGCTGAAATTTCACAGACCATCTGAACCATAAACCACACTGCACTTTCTGAAATCATATGCCAAATGCTAATCTCATGCATATACTCAGGATATATTCGAATACACTGCAATAACCCATACTCACTACTCCGAATGAGATCATATGATGTATCAACAACCCAATCACTTGAGACGATAGTCTCTAATCACAACAACTGGCCACAATAACCAAATTCTAGCAGAAAGAACCTTTCTCATTAGCTAAAGTCTTAGTCCAACACCTTCATATACTACCCACGGCAACCAAACACGCGATATATTGAATCGCTCTCTCAGGCCACCCATTCATGAATCCATTTTCCTTTTAACTGATACCACAACAGATTTCGGAGTCAAACCTTGATATTACCTATCTAACCAGCTGAAATCACATATACTCGCCATCATTATTGGCTCCAACGATCTTTGATTATAACACACCGCACTGGTGATATGACACCTCAACACCGGCTAAGCCGTGACGAGCACAAAACAGTCTCCAATAGAAACATCCGAACATACTCAAATCATGACAACTGTCTTCAACAAGAGAGCTGTAATTCAATTCCTTTGTGCCATCATAACATAGAACTGAGATCGCGTCTCGCATTATAGAAATAGAGTACATGAATCCTCCTCAAGAGGTCATAATATCGCGTGGCCTTGCCACGATTCGTGATTCTATCCCAACACTATTACTCATGAAGTACCTCCAGTTACCAAGCTCAAAACGGCCAGCCACGCACATATTTAGGTCTGAACCCAAGCAATCAATCTCACCCACAGTGAAACAATTAATGTATGCTATCAAATCCTGAAAGGACACAACCGATGTGCCATTCGCCAAGCGACACTCAATACTGACTTTTCCTCAGAAGCCAGGAAGTATTGTATACTAGGTAACATACAACTAACTCTATTTTCACATTACACTATTGCGACACGCAACCCGCTCTAATGACATACCCGTGGCAGCGTGCCACCCGATCCAGATATCATACCTGTGGCGGCGTGCCACCCGATCCAAATAACCATACCTGTGGTGGCGTGCCACCCGATCCATATAAAACCCTCGCAAAAGAAATGCACATCGAGTCAAATTGCTCATTACGATAAACATATATAGCCTAAAGCTCGGCCACAAGAAATGCATCCTACAAAGTTTCCCCAATACTAGAACTGAATCCATGGTAGAAACCTCTGCACTGATATCCGTCACGAAGGCCCAACTGACAAAGCAATACCTACTAGCCATCTGCTGGTCCAGGGGTAAAACTACCCTGCTAGAGCATACTCTGATGCACTCTGCTATATAATTTGTGCCGGATTAGTCTAGATAACCTGACCCATGACAACCAGTCAGCAATCAAGTATCATAATTCGAATTCGTCATATCAAGTTGAGAGAGAGCCACTAGGGCTCCTGATTTCCAATCACCAAAACGGTGCCGATATACACGATATACAACCACTGCATAGGCGGACTAACGAGAACTTCAAGTCTCCAGCACATATATAACACATGAATCACTATGCCTGATTTCCCACAAAACTTACCTCCAATGAACACCCGATGATTTCCCAGCAATCTCCCGTGAGTCTCTTTCTCTAGAACTCAAAAAATGTGTTTTGGGGTGTGAAACCCGCGACTACACCGTTCTGGTTTTTAATTTCTCTGCCAGACAATTTTACCCTACGCGTTCGCGATGTCCCTCACGCGAACGCGATGCCTTGATCCTTTCCTTCATCGCGAACGCGACATGAAGTCACGCGTCCGCGAAGGCCATTCTCCCCAGCCCCGGATTTTTCCTCTACGCGAACACGTCCCAGTCCGCGCGAACGCGTGGCTTCTCATTTTCCTCTTACGCGAACGCGATGCGTTCCAATTTCCACTTACGCGAACGCGTCTCCCAGCAACTCTAACGCGATGCTCATTTTTTTCCAGCCTACGCGAACGCGAGACTCGCCCTCGTGAACGCGAAGGCTTATTTTCTGCACAGTGATCTACAATTTTCTGCAGAATTGTTTTCATATTTCAAAATGCCGGATGATGGTCCGAATTCACCCGGGACCCCAACGAAAACCACCAACATACTCCAAAACACGATACAAACTTGTTCCAATCATAAAAACACCATCCTAAACATCAAAATCGCCAATTACACACGGATTCAAGCCTAAGTTTCTTCAAAACTTCCGAAACTAACATTCAATCAAAAACCCGACCAAACGACGTCCGAATGACCTGAAAATTTGTGGACATATCCAAAATCACATGACGAAGCTACATGAATTGTCGGAATTCCATTCCGTCCCCCGGATCAAAATCTCACCTACCGTTCAGATTTTGCCAAAATTTAACCTTAGCCAATTCAAGCCTATTTGTACACCGGACCTCCGAATTCAAATCCGATCGCTCCTCTAAGTCACAAATCACCTCCCGGAACTAACCAAATCATTAGAATCTGATTCCGAGCCCTCTAACTAAATAGTCAACTCTAGGTTGACTTTCCATAGTCAAGCTTCCTTCAAAAAGGCTATATGCCTCATTTTCAATCCAATTCACTCCTAGCTCACCCGATATACTCTAACACTGATATAAAATCATAAAACATATAATTACAATATAACGGGGTGGTAATTCCCGTGACGACGGGCCGGGTCGTCACAGAATCTTGTAACTCATAGTTGATAGGCACAACCAGTTTAATTTAAATTTCTCTTTTGGTTATAATAAGGAAGTCAGTAATCAGTGAGCAGCAACAGTAGCAACAGTAGTAACAGTAATAGCAAAGTGTTAATCCACGGTAGTCCCAGCTACCAACATTTCTTGAACTACATTGACCTGATTCCTATTTAGCCCGGGATATGTAGGAGGTCACCCGAAGAAAAGACTCGGTCAAGGTTTTTCAAAAAATGCTTCACACGGAGTGCTCGAATGGGCAAAAATCTCTCATATTCGCTCATTTATCTTTGCACGAAAACCCTTCATGTTTCCGGGCAAAGAGGGGCAGCTGTGAGCACGTGATTTCTGCCCTATATGAGAATTACTCCCAAAAATTCAAAATAAAATAATTTTTTAGTTTGTTTGCAATTATTGTGAATTTAGTGTTATTTTTTTTTGTGCATGTTTATTTTGTTAAATTAAAAAAAATATCGCATTTGTATTTAGGATTTAATTCTACAATTAGGAGTAACTAATGTTATCTTACAAAATGAAAATCATAAAAAAAGCATCTTTTGCATTTTTAGCCTTTAATGTCCAAATTATGTGATTGTATTTTAATTACCATTTAAATTTAGGTGATAATTATATTATAAGTTAATTAGTATTTTAAGATAATTTTAGTTTTTATAAATTAATCTTAGCATTTTGGTTTTTTTTTAATTAGGAAGTTGAATAATGGAGAAGAACAAAATAAAAAAAATTTGGATTGGGCCATCTTGCAAATTAAGTTACAAGCCCAATCCTAAGCACCCTTACCCAACCAAAACCCCTTGGCTCAAAAAATAAAATTTCAGATTTTTTAGCCAAAAATAATCATAATCACATAACATAAAGTAGTGGGGGCAAGGAAATCAAGGAAGAAAACAAGGAGATGAAAACATGGATTAGTGGGTTTTCTTTAAACTAAAATATATTTTCTTTTTAATAGAAAAATCTGAAAATTTTTGAAATTCTTGCCTATAAATATAAGAGAAGATTTATGAAAAAGAAGGTGGAAAAAAGAGAGGAAAAAATAGGAGGAGAAGGAAAATAAGGAAAAATAGAGAGCCGTCTACACTCGATATACACTCTGGATACAGAAGTATACACGGACAAAATTTAATTTTTGCGAGTTTCTTTTGAGAATTGAAGAGAGTTCAAAGCTAGAAAGAGAAAACAAAGAGAAATTCCGGAATATATTTTTCTTCTCTATTTTTACTGATTTTTCTACATATTGCTGGGATTTTCTAGATTGAGGTGTTGAAGCTGCTGCTGGTTGTTACTGTTGTTGTTGCTGTATTTTCACCGCTCTGTTGATTTTCCATCTTCCCCTTCTTTTCAATACCAGGTACACATTCTAAAAATCATGTGTTGATGTAAGATCGAATTGGAAGTTGAAGTTTTGAAATGAAATAGAAAAGCAAGTTGTTGATTAATATTTGTTGTTATTTTTCGTTTTATTAGTTTTGTCAAATTGTAGTTAGTTCTACATTTTGAAGAATAAATTTGTCATTTAGTCGGCTCTTGAGGGAACACATTTTGTACTAATATAGAATAGCCTTTTAAGCATTTAATTAATTAGGACTTTTTCTTTTCTTTTAAAGAAAAACTAAATACAAAAAATGTAGTCACTTTAGGATTATCCTTTTAAATAAAAAATATTACGAGCCTCGCTAAATAGAAATGAAATTGCGGGCTCCTCAATAACAATGTCACTTTTTCTTAAAAAATAACCAAAAGCGGTAAATGATTTAAAATTGCATTATAGTATTGAACATGTTTTAAAATTAGATATTTAGCCATTACAATAATTTAAGCGACCGTGCTAAAACTACGGGATTCGGGGGTGCCTAACAGCTTCCCTCGGGTCAACAGAATTCATTACTTAGAATTTACGGTTCGCAGACTTCATTTGGAAAGTCGAAAATTTCCTCGATTTGGGATTTAGATAAATCGGTGACTTGGGACACCATAATTTATTCCAAGTGGCGACTCTGAAATAATAAATAATTCCATTTTGAATATTGTCACTTAAATTGGAAAAACTCCCTTATGCATTATCCTTCGGGGTAGGTGTGCAAAAAGTAGGTGTGACAGCGTCATGTCTTGCCTGATCACCTCTCTCCACTACTTCTTAGGTTTTCCCCTACCTCTCCTCAAGCCCACCACACCTCCTCACAGGTGCATCAGTGCTCCTCCTCTAAATGTACCCGAACCACCTTAGTCTTGCTTCCTGAATCTTGTCCTCTATGGGTGCCACGCCCAACCTCTGTCAAATCTCTACATTCCTAATCTTATCCATCCTTGTATACCCGCACATCCACCTCAACATCCTCATCTCTGCTACTTGCATCTTCTGGATGTGTAAGTTCTTAACTGGCCACAGTAAGAGAACACAATTAAATAATTAAATCCCGACAAGGGTACAAAACCAATAATCTAAATGTCCTGGCAAGGGAAAACAATCAATAAATCACAATATCCCGGCAAGGGAACAATTTAAATACTCTTCCTCTTCCTTTCACTTTTATTTTATAACTCATTTTACCACTTGAGCCAATGCTCCAAAGGGTTCAACCATTCATATATGTTCAAAATTGTAATATAACATGAGCCAATTCTCCCTGTGGTTCATAGGTCACAATTTCTTTTCACAAGCTTTTCACAACAATAGGAATCACCACCAAGGCAAGAGAAATACAACAAAATTAAGATATTCAAAATTTGAAAACTTCCGGTCATGCTAGACACGAACGTATAGATATTAATCACTATGCATATACGTCGTATTCAACAAGAAGCAATTAGCAAATAAGACTCAACTCCCAGTCCCTCAAGCTAGGGTTAGACCGAACACTTACCTCGATGCCTTGAACAAAACTCAAGCCTCAATTATAGCTTTACTCCTTGATTCCACCATCAATTCGCTCGTATATAATTACAAATTACTTAGTTAGATTAATAAAACTTAAATGTATCAACCCCAACACATGAAAATGAGTGAGTTTTCCAAAGTTTTACACAAATAGCCAAAAATTGCCCCTGGGCCCACGTGATCAAAACCCGAGGTTCGAACAAAAATCTGATTACCCATTCCCCCATGAACTCAAATATATAATTTATTTTGAAATCGGACCTCAAATTGAGGTCCACACCCTCCAATTTTGAAAAACCTAGGTTCTACCCAAAACACCCAATTTTCCCCATGAAAATCTTTGATTATAAGTTGAAATCATGTTAAAGATGTTAAAGAGTAAAGAAAATAAGTTAGAAATCACTTACCAATCATTTTGGAGAAGAAAAGTTGTTTGAAAAACCGCCTCTTATGTTTTTAGGGTTTCGAAAAATGAAAAATGACTGTAATCCCGTCTATTTAACCCCTCTTAGAACCCCAGTGTGGACCGCACAAAATGGACCGCAGCCACACAACCCTTCTTGAGACATTATGCGGACTGCGGCTACACAACCCTGTTCCAGAGGGTACAGTCTCTGGAATTTGCTGTGCGGACTGCATGAAATCGATTGCGGTCGTACAGCCTATGACGACCCGGCTCGTCGTCACGGGTATTACCACCCCGTTATGTTTAAATTGTATGTTTTATGCTTTTATATCAGTGTTAAAGTCTATCGGGTAAATTAGGAGTGAATTGGATTGAAAATGAGGCATATAGCCTTTTTGAAGGAGACTTGAATAAAGAAAGTCAACCCGGAGTTGACTATTTGGTTAGAGGGCTCGGAATCGGATTCTGATGATTCGGATAGTTCCGGGAGGTGATTTGTGACTTAGGGGAGCGATCGGAATTGAATTTGGAGGCCCGGTGTAGAAATAGGCTTGAATTGGCTAAGGTTGAATTTTGGCAAAATCCGAACGGTAGGTGAGATTTTGATCCGGGAGTCGGAATGGAGTTCCGACAGTTGCAGTAGCTCCGTTAGGTGATTTTGGATGTGCTGCAAAATTTCAGGTCATTCGGACGTCGTTTGGTCGGGTTTTTCATCGAATGTGTAATTCGGAAAGTTTTAAGAAATTTAGGCTTGAATCCGTGTGTAATTGGTGATTTTGATGTTTAGGATGGTGTTTTTATGATTGGAACAAGTTCGTATCGTGTTTTGGGGTATGTTGGTGGTTTTCGTTCGGGTCCCGGGGGCCTCGGGGTGAATCCGGACCATCATCCGGCATTTGGAAGCATGAAATGGTCTGCTGTAAATTGCAGATCACTGGGCATAAAATAACCCTTCGCGTTCGCGAAGGAAGGTTCCGCGTTCGCGAAGGCCAGGTTCAGTAAGGCATCGCGTTCGCGAGGGCAATGCCGCGTTCGCAAAGGTTGGGGCCAGTTGGCCATCGCGTTCGCGATGGGTGTGTCGCGTTCGCGTAAGAGGAAAAGGTAAGGCATCGCGGACGCGTGACTTCACGTCGCGTTCGCGTAGAGTAAAAGTCAGGAGGCTGCGGAGTTGATCTTCGCGGACGCGTGAGAGAGTGCCGCGTTCGCGATGAAGAAGAGGAAAAAGGCATCGCGTTCGCGTGAAAGGCGTCGCGAACGCGATGAACAAAAGAGGCTGGCAGTGAAGATAAGTTCAGAACAGAACCAGTCGCGGGTTTAATACCCAAAAACGCCATTTTTGAGTTCTAGAGAGAGAAACTCACGGGAATTGCTGGTAATTCATCGGGGATTCGTTGGAGGTAAGTTTTGTGGCTTAATTACATCATTTTAACATGAAATCATGGGTTAAATTTCTGTAAATGGAAGATTAAAGGTGGGTTTGAGCCCTAGGCCTAAATTAAAGAAAAACACCGATTTGAGTGGGCAAATGGAGTCCAATTTTGGTAAATTTGCCTAGACTCGTATCGAGATGAGGATTCCGAATATGCAACTTTTGTAATTTTTCGTCAAGCGTACCGAAAGTCGGGTTTTGACAACTTTGGGAATTATGATGTAAATCGAGTTGTATTGATTGGGTGTCGTCCCATTGGCCTAATTTGTTGTATTTCTACTGTATTTGATCAGATTCTACGCGTGCGGAGCTTGATTCTCGTGGCAAGGGCATTGCGGAATAGTCGTCGCGCTGTATTGAGGTGAGTAATAGATGTGGGTGATGACCGGCGGGTTCGAAACCCCGGTATACCACTTTGTGACGCTGTATAGCGGCGAGACACGCACACTCTTGAGAGTGCGGGGTCGATCATGAACTGGAGACTATAGATTAGTCCAACCTGTTGATACTATATTATTGGCTATTCTCGAGCCGTTGAACCTCCTTCTTGGATGGTTGAGTATATTGTGGTCTGTGAGCCAGTTATTGGATCCCGCGAGGATCGTTATCATTGTCTTATCATATAGACATGCTAGTTTACTACTAGTCCGCAGATATTTCTGTTATTATGCTAATTCCAATCTCTGGAACTTGATATTATTGTTTTCCAACTGAAAAATAATAAAAGAGTTTTCAAAAACTACTTTTGAGCCTGCGAGGCTGTATCTGCATATTAGCTAACTAGTAGTGGATCGGGATGCGCACCGCAGCGAGATATATGTTGGATCGGACTGCACGCCGCAGGAATATCGCTATGAGATGTGCTTGGGCTGTAGGAGCCCCTCGGAGTCTGAACCCCCACAGTGAGCACGGGTACCCAAAATTGGAGTCGAGCTACGCGCCGTAGCGGTCATATCATGCATTGCATTGCATTTAGCTACATCTGCTAGCTGTTATGCTATTTATTGGTATTTGTTGGTACAGGTACGGTGAAGATTGATTCTATGACAGGGTAGCTGATTATAGCTTTACATAGTGCTTTATTGCGGATTTCTTATCTGCGCTGTCTTACCCTTGTTTATTACCACTGAGTCTGGCAGTACTCATTTTACTCCCTGCACCTTGTGTGCAGATCCAGGTACCTCTCAGCAGTGATCCAGTAGCTGTGCGAGGCGACATCTGTGGGATATACGAGGTAGCTGCAGAGTCCGCAAGACCCGATATTCCTTCTTACTGTCTTGATTTTGTATTGACTTTTCTTTCCGCACTTGGTATCTTGTAAACCTTTATACACTCATGTTCAGTATAGGCTCATGACTCTTGACCCTTCGGTCTATGGGAGTTAGTATATTTTGGGACTTGGTTTTCCCCGTTGTTAGTATAAGTATTACTATTGTTTCATATTTTGAAATGCTTAAATGGGTTAAAGAGAGCTTCTAAGCTCCGTTGTTGATATTGATTGGTCAGGCTGGCTTAGCAATGTGTTGGGCGCCATCACGACCGGATTTGGGGTCGTGACAAGTTGGTATCAGAGCCTAGGTTTACTAGGCCTCATGAGTCTTGAGCCGGTTAGTAGAGTCTTGTGGATCGGTACGGGGACGCCTGTACTTATCCTCGGGAGGCTGCGAACCTTTAGGAAAACTTCACTTTTCTTGAACTCCGTCGTGCGATCTTGTTGTTCTGAGAACTGAACTTCTATATTCTATTCTCTCGCAGATGGCGAGAACGCGAGCATCGGGACGAGGTGGACGACCTCCATTGCCACCTGTTAGAGGCCGTGGGCGCGGTCGTGCTAGAGGTAGAGGTAGGGCGGCTGAGGCAGTGCCAGTTGACCCGCCTGTTGTACCAGTTCAGGAGCGCCCCCAGTGGTTGATGCTCCAGCAGCCCCAGTTCAGGGCCAGACTATATCTATTGCTATTCCTGGTCTTCAGGAGACTCTTGCTCAGATATTATCAGTGTGTTCCGGTTTGGCTCAGGTAGTCTCAGCTACTGCTACTGTAGCGACATCTAAGTCAGGGGGTGGTCAGCAGACCCCCGCAGCTCGCACAGCTGACCCGGTTGTTCAGGGACTTCAGACGCCAGAGGCGGTCCCCGCTCAGGTGGTTGCACCGATTATTCCTCCAGCAGCACCAGCTCCAGCTCCAGAGCATATGATTCAGGCTATGCCGACGACGAGCAGCGTCGTCTTGAGAGATTTGGTAGACTTCAGCCACCCCATTTCAGTGGCGCTGAGGGCGAGATGCCCAGGGTTTCTTGGATAAGTGTCGAAAGATGCTGCGTACGGCTGGTATTCTTGAGTCCAGCGGAGTTTCATTTACTACCTTTCAGTTCACTGGTCCCGCATTTGATTGGTGGGAGGAGTTTGAGAGGCGTAGGCCTGCAAGAGCAGCACCTCTCACATGGCAGCAGTTCTCTACTCTCTTTCTAGAGAAATATGTACCTCGGTCTCGTCGCGAGGAGCTACGTCGCCGGTTCGAGTGGTTGATTCAGGGCGACATGTCTGTGACTCCAGTATGAGCTTAGATTCACTCGGTTGGCTAGGCATGCCACATGGATGATCCCCACTGATAGGGAGAGGATCAGGAGGTTCGTTGATGGCCTCGACTACTCTATCCGTATTCTTATGACCAGCGAGCGAGTTCTGTCATCATCGTTTGAGCGGGTTGCTGATATGGCACGCTCCGTTGAGGCGGATCGTCGCCGAGAGAGAGAGGAGCGGGAGGCCGAGAGGCCTCGTGGTTCAGGCAGTTTCAGTGGTGCTCCGTCCGGAGAGCATTCCCAGCAGAGCAGAGGTCGCTCGTCTAGACCTTCTCATTCGGGCCGCCCGGACAGAGCAAAGGTTCTTATGGTCGTGGTCGACGAGGATTTCGAGCAGGGTCGGTCATCACTTAGTGCCCTCCCGGCCCGAGTGCAACACCTACTTCTCCGGCGACCAGGTGCATGTTATGAGTGTGGTGAGTTTGGCCACGTGAGGAGACAGTGCCCTCGACTACGTAGGGGCAGGACTCGGCGGAGGGATCGGCCCTCCTCTTCGGCGCCATCTCGGTCTGGTAGAGGTGGAGGTCGGTCTTCTCGTGGTCGCCCGGGGGCGAGGAGAGATCCGGTGGAGGCCGGGCACGGTTTTATGGACTTCCTGACAGGCATGATGCGGTTGCCTCCGATGCGGTGATTACGGGTATCATTTCTGTCCGTCACAGAGATGCCTCCGTTCTATTTGATCCGGGATCCACATATTCTTACGTGTCCTCTTATTTTGCACATTATTTGGGTGCGACTCGTAGTAGTCTTGATTTACCTGTTCATGTATCCACCCCCGTGGGTGATACGATTGTTATGGATCATGTCTATAGATCCTGTGTTATATCTATTGGGGGTCTGGAGACCCAGGCAGATTTGTTATTGTTGGGGATGGTGGACTTTGATGTTATATTGGGTATGGACTGGTTGTCTCCGTATCATGCTATATTGGATTGTCATGCTAAGACAGTTACGTTGGCCATTCCTGGTATTTCTCAGATTGAGTGGCGGGGTTCGACCGATTTCGTCCCTAGCCGTGTTATTTCGTTCCTAAAAGCTCGGAAGATGGTTGAAAAAGGGTGTTTATCGTACTTAGCTTTTGTGAGAGATGTGGGAGCTGAGTCTCCTAGCATTGATTCTGTACCTGTTGTGAGGGACTTCTCAGATGTATTCCCCTCAGACCTGCCGGGCATGCCGCCGGACAGGGATATTGATTTTGGCATTGACTTGGTGCCGGGCACTCAGCCCATATCCATTCCTCCTTATCGAATGGCACCATCCGAGTTGAAAGAACTAAAAGAGCAGATTCAAGAACTTCTGGATAAGGGTTTCATCCGTCCTAGTGTGTCTCCGTGGGGTGCGCCGGTATTATTTGTTAAAAACAAAGATGGTTCCATGCGAATGTGTATTGATTATAGGCAATTGAACAAAGTGACAGTGAAGAACAAGTACCCTCTACCGCGCATAAATGATTTGTTTGATCAGTTACGGGGTGCGAGGGTGTTTTCTAAGATCGATCTTCGTTCAAGCTATCATCAGCTGAAGATCAGGGACTCGGATATTATGAAGACTGCATTCAGGACCCGATATGGTCATTTTGAGTTTCTTGTGATGTCTTTTGGGATGACCAACGCCCCAGCAGCATTTATGCATCTGATGAACAGTGTGTTCGGGCCTTATTTGGATTCATTTGTGATTGTGTTCATTGATGACATTCTAGTCTACTCCCGTAGTCGGGAGGAGCATGCTCAGCATTTGAGTATTGTGTTGCAGAGATTGAGGGAGGAGAAGCTATATGCTAAATTCTCCAAGTGCGAGTTTTGGCTCGAGTCCGTAGCATTTATGGGACATGTGGTGTCTCGTGATGGTATTCAGGTTGATCAGAAAAAGATAGAGGCGGTGCGGAGTTGGCCTAGACCGTCCTCAGCTACAGAGATCAGGAGTTTTCTTGGCTTGGCGGGGTATTATCGCCGGTTTGTTCAGGGATTTTCATCCATTGCTTCTTCATTGACTAAATTGACCCGGAAGGGTGCACCATTCGTGTGGTCGGATGAGTGCGAGGAGAGCTTTCAGAAGCTCAAGAAAGCTTTGACCACAGCTCCAGTGTTAGTATTTCCATCAAGCTTCAGGTTCATATACCGTTTATTGTGATGCCTCGAGAGTGGGGATAGTTTGTGTGTTGATGCAGAAAGGTAAGGTAATTGCTTATGCTTCTCGGCAGTTGAAGCCACGTGAGAAGAACTATCCTGTTCATGACTTGGAGCTAGCCGCCATTGTTCATGCATTGAAGATTTGGAGGCACTATTTGTACGGCTTGTCTTGTGAGGTGTATACCGACCATCGTAGTCTCCAGCACTTGTTCAAACAGAAAGACCTTAATTTGAGACAGCGGAGATGGCTTGAGTTGCTGAAGGATTATGACATTACTATATTATATCATCCGGGAAGGCCAATGTGGTGGCCGATGCTTTGAGCCGGAAGGCGGTCAGTATGGGGAGCTTGGCATATATTCCAGCTGAGGAGAGGCCATTTGCTTATGATGTTCAGGTGCTAGCCAATCGGCTAGTGAGGTTAGATATTTCGGAGCCCAGCAGGGTATTGGCTTGTGTTGTATCTCGGTCATCTCTATATGATCGTATTCGTGAGCGCCAGTATGATGATCCACATTTGGCTGTCCTGAGGGACAGAGTTCAACATGATGATGCTAGAGATGTCACCATTGATAGTGACGGCGTATTGAGGATGCGGGGCCGGATATGTGTGCCCAATGTTGATGGCCTTCGTGAGTTGATTCTGGAGGAGGCCCATAGCTCGCGGTATTCTATCCATCCAGGAGCCGCTAAGATGTATCAAGATTTGAAACAGCACTATTGGTGGAGAAAGATGAAAATGGACATTGTCGGACATGTAGCACGGTGCCTCAACTGTCAGCAGGTTAAGTACGAGCATCAGAGGCCCGGTGGTGTATTTCAGCGCATTGTTATTCCTGAGTGGAAATGGGAGAGAGTCACTATGGACTTTGTTACTGGACTCCCTCGAACGGCGAGGAAGTTTGATTCTGTATGGGTGATTGTGGATAGACTGACCAAGTCAGCTCACTTCATTCCAGTTAGTACTACCTACTCATCGGAGCGGTTGGCAGCAATCTTTATTCGAGATATTGTTCGGTTGCATGGAGTTCCAATGTCTATCATATCCGACAGGGGTACTCAGTTCACTTCTCAGTTTTGGAGAGCATTTCAGCGAGAGATGGGTACGCGGGTTGAGTTGAGTACAGCATTTCACCCCCAGACAGACGGACAGTCTGAGCGCACTATTCAGATCTTGGAGGATATGTTGCAAGCTTGTGTGATTGATTTTGGTGGTTCGTGGGATGAGTTCCTACCACTTGCTGAGTTTGCCTACAACAACGGTTATCAGTCGAGTATTCAGATGGCCCCGTATGAGGCATTGTATGGCAGGCGGTGTAGATCCCCCGTGGGATGGTTTGAGCCTGGTGAGGTTAGATTGATAGGGACTGAGTTAGTCCAAGATGCTCTGGATAGAGCAAAGTTGATCCAGGAGAGGCTTCGTACAGCACAGTCTCGTCCAGAAGAGTTATGCGGACCGTAGAGTTCGAGAGTTGTCTTTCATGGTTGGTGACAGAGTATTGTTGAAGGTTTCACCTATGAAGGGTGTCATGAGGTTTGGGAAGAAAGGAAAGTTGAGTCCCAGATACATTGGTCCTTTTTAGATACTTAGGAGAGTTGGAGAGGTGGCATATGAGTTGGCCTTGCCGCCCAGCTTATCCGGCGTTCATCCGGTATTCCATGTGTCTATGCTCCGGAAGTACGTTGGAGATCCGTCTCATGTATTAGATTTCAGCACCATTCAGCTTGATGGTGATCTATCCTATGATGTGGAGCCTATTGCCATTTTGGGACGTCGGGTGAGAAAATTGAGGTCTAAGGAGATTGCATCAGTTAAGGTTCAGTGGAGAGGTCGACCCGTGGAGGAGGCCACTTGGGAGATCGAGCGGGAGATGCGGAGCGGATATCCTCACTTGTTTGAGACTTCAGGTATGTTTCTTGACCCGCTCGAGGACGAGCGTTTGCTTAAGAGGGGGAGAATGTGATGACCCGGCTCGTCGTCACGGGAATTACCACCCCGTTATGTTTAAATTATATGTTTTATGCTTTTATATCAGTGTTAAAGTCTATCGGGTGAATTAGGAGTGAATTCGATTGAAAATGAGGCATATAGCCTTTTTGAAGGAGACTTGAATAAGGAAAGTCAACCCGGAGTTGACTATTTGGTTAGAGGGCTCAGAATCGGATTCTGATGATTCGGTTAGTTTCGGGAGGTGATTTGTGACTTAGGGGAGCGATCGGAATTGAATTTGGAGGCACGGTGTAGAAATAGGCTTGAATTGGCTAAGGTTGAATTTTGGCGAAATCCGAACGGTAGGTGAGATTTTGATCCGGGAGTCGGAATGGAGTTCCGACAGTTGCAATAGCTCCGTTAGGTGATTTTGGATGTGCCTGCAAAATTTCAGGTCATTCGGACGTCGTTTGGTCGGGTTTTTCATCGAATGTGTAATTCGGAAAGTTTTAAGAAATTTAGGCTTGAATCCGTGTGTAATTGGTGATTTTGATGTTTAGGATGGTGTTTTTATGATTGGAACAAGTTCGTATCGTGTTTTGGGGTATGTTGGTGGTTTTCGTTGGGGTCCGGGGGCCTCGGGGTGAATCCGGACCATCATCCGGCATTTGGAAGCATGAAATGGTCTGCTGTAAATTGCAGATCATTGGGCATAAAATAAGCCTTCGCGTTCGCGAAGGAAGGTTCCGCGTTCGCGAAGGCCAGGTTCAGTAAGGCATCGCGTTCGCGAGGGCAATGCCGCGTTCGCGAAGGTTGGGGCCAGTTGGCCATCGCATTCGCGATGGGTGTGTCGCGTTCGCGTAAGAGGAAAACGTAAGGCATCACGGACGCGTGACTTCACGTCGCGTTCGCGTAGAGTAAAAGTCAGGAGGCTGCGGAGTTGATCTTCGCGGACGCGTGAGAGAGTGCCGCGTTCACGATGAAGAAGAGGAAAAAGGCATCGCGTTCCCGTGAGAGGCGTCGCGAACACGATGAACAAAAGAGGCTGGCAGTGAAGATAAGTTCAGAACAGAACCAGTCGCGGGTTTAATACCCAAAAACGCCATTTTTGAGTTCTAGAGAGAGAAACTCACGGGAATTGCTGGTAATTCATCGGGGATTCGTTGGAGGTAAGTTTTGTGGATTAATTACATCATTTTAACATGAAATCATGGGTTAAATTTCTGTAAATGGAAGATTAAAGGTGGGTTTGAGCCCTAGGCCTAAATTAAAGAAAAACACTGATTTGAGTGGGCAAATGGAGTCCGATTTTGGTAAATTTTATATGCCTAGACTCGTATCGAGATGAGGATTCCGAATATGTAACTTTTGTAATTTTTCGTCAAGCGTACCGAAAGTCGGGTTTTGACAACTTTGGGAATTATGATGTAAATCGAGTTGTATTGATTGGGTGTCGTCCCATTGGCCTAATTTGTTGTATTTCTACTGTATTTGATCAGATTCTACGCGTGCGGAGCTTGATTCTCGTGGCAAGGGCATTGCGGAATAGTCGTCGCGCTGTATTGAGGTGAGTAATAGATGTGGGTGATGACCGGCGGGTTCGAAACCCCGGTATACCACTTTGTGACGCTGTATAGCGGCGAGACACGCACACTCTTGAGAGTGCGGGGTCGATCATGAACTGGAGACTATAGATTAGTCCAACCTGTTGATACTATATTATTGGCTATTCTCGAGCCCTTGAACCTCCTTCTTGGACGGTTGATTATATTGTGGGCTGTGAGCCAGTTATTGGATCCCGCGAGGATCGTTATCACTGTCTTATCATATAGACATGCTAGTTTACTACTAGCCCGCAGCTATTTCTGTTATTATGCTAATTCCAATCCCTGGAACTTGATATTACTGTTTTCGAGCCTGCGAGGCTGTATCTGCATATTAGCTGACTAGTAGTGGATCGGGCTGCGCGCCGCAGCGAGATATATGTTGGATCGGACTGCACGCCGCAGGAATATCTCTATGAGATGTGCTTGGGCTGTAGGAGCCCCTCCGGAGTCTGAACCCCCACGGTGAGCACGGGTACCCAAAATTGGAGTCGGGCTACGCGCCGTAGCGGTCATATCATGCATTGCATTGCATTTAGCTACATCTGCTAGCTGTTATACTATTTTGCTGGTACTTATTGGTACAGGTACAGTTGATATTGATTCTGTGACAGGGTATTCGATTATAGCTTTACATAGTGCTTTATTGCGGATTTCTTATCTGCGCTGTCTTACCCTTGTTTATTACCACTGAGTCTGACAATACTCAGTAGCTGTGCGAGGCGACATCTGTGGGATATACGAGGTAGCTGCAGAGTCCGCAGGACCCGATATTCCTTCTTACTGTCTTGATTTTGTATTGACTTTTCTTTCCGCACTTGGTATCTTGTAAACCTTTATACACTTATGTTCAGTAGAGGCTCATGACTCTTGATGAGGCTCATGACTCTTGACCCTTCGGTCTATGGGAGTTAGTATATTTTGGGACTTGGTTTTCCCCGTTGTTAGTATAAGTATTACTATTGTTTCATATTTTGAAATGCTTAAATGGGTTAAAGAGAGCTTTTAGCTCCGTTGTTGATGTTGATTGGTCAGGCTGGCTTAGCAATGTGCTGGGCGCCATCACGACCGGATTTGGGGTCGTGACAAAGCCTTTCCTGGGACCCTCTGCGGATCGCACCAAGCCGACCGCAGACTGCACTAGCGGGTTCGGAGATATGCAATTTCTCTGAACCTGCAACATCTCAGATTACCAAAACTCACCCGATCCCTCGGAACTCCAAACCAAGCATACGTATTAACTCAATAATATCATACGAACATATCCGAGCGATTAAATCGCCAAAATGACATCATAAACATCGAATTAAACCTCAAAATCCAAAAATTCTTTCAAACTTCATAAAACCTCAAATTTTCCAATCTAGGCCTGAAACACATCAAACGACGTTCATTTTCAACCAAATTTCACAAAAATGACTTCAAGCATATATAAGACTAGTATTGGGCACCGAAACCAAAATACAGGTCAGACTCCAACACGTTCTAATCAAATATCATTTTAATTTTTCTTAACAATTTGAGAAAACCAATTTTTTTTAAAAATTCATTTCTCAAGCTCGGGACCTCAGAATTCGATTTTAGGCATATGCCGAGCCCTATATTTTTAAACGGACCCTCCGGGACCGTCAAATTACTGGTCCGGGTCCTTTACCAAAAATATTAACCAAGGTCAAGTTTATTCATTTTAACATCAAAATCTAGCATTTTTCACCGGATTTCACATTTAACTTTCTCGCTAGCGCCCGGACTGCGCACGCAAATTGTGGAGAAAGATTATTATATTTGAAGGAGAAAGATTAACATTTGCTTTTAAAGATCAAAACTTCAAAGTGCAATTTGATGCAATTTCGGCAGAATTTAGATGAAGAGGAAATTAGGGTTCTTCAATTGGTTTTGATAATATTGGGGAAGAATGGATTTTACTGTTGGTTGGGGTTATATTGAAGTTAAAATTTTAATTTTTTCTTTGTTTTGGTATTTTTAACGATTAAAATAGAGCAAAGACGCGCTCAAATGCGTTGTCAAACACGCACGGCTGGCCAAGCCTTAGGAAGGAGTAGATAAATACAGTTCTTCAACAATATTGGGGTGTTGGAAAATACGTAAAGTTTAGGTGTGTAAATTACTTTTCAATATAAGTTGAATGGGGTCTTTAAGCATTTTCTCTAATTTCAATGAAAGCTAAATAGTTGTGAAAAGATAGCATGATGATAGAAGAGGCAAAATCTTCAGTTAAGTTAAATAAGAGTGAATCCTAAGGTAATTAATTCAAATTGAAGCACATAAAAGCTAAGTGAGACCAACAAATAGGAACTCAAACCTATATCTAAGTGAGACCAGCAAATATGAACTCAAACCTATCACGAATAACTTCATACACAGTGAATATAAGGACCTAAGAACCCTAAAGGCCAATTACTACGAATAAGTCCGAGCACGCACTCATCACCTCGCGTACATGGTCTACAATTAACATAGAAGACTCAAATCTTAAGGGGAAGTCTCCCACACAAGGTTAGGCAAGATATTTACCTCAAAGACGACAAATCGATACTCAAAATGCACTTCTCGGGTAGAAAGACCTCCGGACGGCTCAAATCTAACCAAAAAAACTTCAAGGCACTGATAAGACTTATAAGAAACTATTCCGGATCATAAAGTCTCAATCTTTAACAAAATTCAAAAATTGGTTCAAAAGTCGACCCCTAGGACCGCACCTCGGAACCCGAAAAATTTACTAAAACTGAATACCCATACAAATACGAGTTCAATGTTACAAAATTCATCAAATTATGATACCATTTGGTCTCTCAAATCATGAATTTTTATTTCGAAAACTTTCTTCAAAACCAACCATTTTCTCAACTCAAAACACAACTCAAATGATAGAAATGAAGATAAAATCATGAAATACATTAGATAATAGGTGAGGAACACTTACCCAATAGATTTGTTTGAAAAACCTAGAAAGAAGCTCTCAAAATCGAAGTCCAAAACTCAAAATATGAAGAAAATGGCCAAACCTCAATTTAAATGATTATGCCAGGACTTCTGCATTTGCGGACAAGACGATACATCTGTGGGACCGGATTTGTGAGAAAGAGTTTGCATCTGTGATCTCAGCTAACAAGGTCAGGAATCGCATTCGCAAATATACAGCCGCATCAGTAGTG
The DNA here is from genome assembly GCA_032618575.1 of Nicotiana noctiflora. Classification (NCBI taxonomy): domain Eukaryota; kingdom Viridiplantae; phylum Streptophyta; class Magnoliopsida; order Solanales; family Solanaceae; genus Nicotiana; species Nicotiana noctiflora. The sequence continues at coordinate 21,424 of JASVEL010012514.1, read as the reverse complement.
CCGCAAAAGCAAAAGGGGAAATCGCAGGAGTGGGATTTCTCCGCAGGTGCGATCGCTGGTCCACAAAAGCAGCCACTGCACCTGCGTGCCAGCCGCTGCAGAAGCGAGCAAGCTCCTAGGCCTTCATGACCACAGAAGTGGTCAGGCTCACGTAGAATCTGAGCTGCACCTGCGCTCCTAGACCGCAAGTGCAAAAACACTAGAAATAAGACATGTTCCAAAACCATTCAAAACATCTAAAACTCGTCTGAAACATACCTGAGGCTCCCGGGACCCTATCCACACACACAAACAAGTTCTATAACCTAACTCGAACTCGCTCGAGATCTTAAAACAAATAAACAAAAGCCAAAAATGTAAATCACACCATGAAACGAACTATAAACTTCCAAATCTTCCAACTCTGAAAACTTGTGCCGAAACCAATCAAACCAACACGGAATAATTCCAATTTTTGCACACAAGTCCTAAATGATAAGACAGAGCAGTTCTAACTCTCGGAATCTAATTCTAACCCCGATATCATAAAAGTCAACTATGGGTCAAACTTCTTTATTTTTTAAACTTCAACTTTTCTAACTTTCGCCGAAATGCCTCAAATTACCCTGGATGCACAACTAAGTCCAAAATCGTTATAAGAAGTTGTTGAGACCATAAAAAATTAAACTCATTCCGGAGCCGTTTACATAAAAGCCAAATTTCGGTCAAATTCTCACCGCTTAAATTTCCAAACTAGATTCCTTCTTCTCCTTCTTCCAATTCAACTTTGAATCACCCGGTAACTAAATTTAATCATGCACACAGTCAATACATATAATATGAAGTTGTTCAAGACCTTACACCGCCGAATGGAGTTTAAATTGTCAAAACGATTGGTCGGGTCGTTATAAAATATAATTATTTTATGCAAACTGAAATGGAAAGTATGACACATATATATTAAAAAGAGAGACCAATATTGCCACTAAATTATTTGATATAGGATAAATTTGGCCGCCTTTTTCTTTGGTACAAAAATACTCTTATAATTAATCAAGCAGCTCAAAAATAGCCTTGTCGTAATCAAATATATCCTCCGTCTTAATTTATATGGTAGTGTTTCATTGGACACATATAGTTTAAGAATGAAAGAAACACTTTTAAAAATATCTAGACTAAAACAAATTATAGATATATGTGTTGTTTTAAATCATCTCGTTAATAATAAAGTAAAAAATTAAAGTGAAATTATTTTAAAATAAGAAAATATAATATCTTTTTTTGATACATACTAAAAAGGAAGGCATGACACATTATTTGAAATAGAGGTAGTAGCTCAAGTACATCAGTCTCACTAACAGTTGCTTTAGTTAGAATGAAAGAGGGCTAATTTTGTCACTAAATACTTTAAATGGGACAATTTTATCCTTTGTCCAAGAAAACTTTTAAATATAATATTTATACAAATTTAGTGAATATATGTGTTGACAACCAATTTTGGCCCTCCCCTTTCATAAGCAATTTTTCTATATTTCCTAATTCTTAATAATTTACTAAATATATTTTACATATTTTTATCCAAAATATTTGTTATATATATTATTTTTTTTAGCCTCAAGATTTTTAAAATAAAATATAATTATTAGCCTTAAAATTTAACATATTTATTGTAATTATATCATTATTATTATTTTAGTTACTTAGTCACTATCATTTTATTATTTAATGTTAATGCATCGTAATGATTTAATACAAACTTTATTTGCCAAACTATATTTTATTTCTCTACTTTTATTATACTAGTCTTAGGGTACGCACGTTGCTCGTGTACCTACATCAATCAATATATAATATTATTTATATTAATATTTCAAAAAATAATATATTTAAGTTTATGAAAATGATAATTATGGACGAAAAAGGACTATCTACATATTCAAGTAATCGTTTTTAATTGCTTTTAATGATTTTTAAAGTCCTAAGAAATATGACTTCATACTTAAATAAAACAAATTATTTTTTGTACTTTTAGAGTATGTGCGGCTATGTGTCTATCCATGCGCAATAATTTTGTGTCATTTTAAACGTATTTATTAAATTTGATATTTATTAGAATTCCTACATACATATTGAATATTATTAATAAACTTTTTTTTTAAAAAATGATTTGTTACTATCATATCCTTGTTTGAGCTAGTAATTGCTAAGTTAACAACTTTTTATTGTCTTAGTTTAATAACAAACCTAGAATATAAAAATAGAAATTTGTAAGTGCATGTCTTGATCGAGAATATTCATTTCGAATCATAAATATTGACTACCATATTTGTAATTAGAAATATTCTACTTTTGAATCTCCCAAATATGAGAACTTTTTACGTATTTCAAATATGGAAAAAATATTAACCAAATTTTAGTTAAAATTAAGGTCCTAATATCAATGCTACAATTTAATGATCATTCCTAAATATTAGGAGATTATTATAAAAGTGTGAACTCTATTTTTAAAGGGTAAAAAAGGCAAACGATATTTCATAAAGGCCTTCGTACTTTTAATATGGTATAGATATATATAAATGCATACTAGATATTAATTGTTACAATAATATAATTTAATAGTTTTATCATAAATTATTAGAATTATAGAGGCATAGTAATTTTTAAATTGGATAAGAACTTTTAAATATAAATTAGATCATCTTGGTAAAGTTTAATGTTATTTGAAATAAGACCAATTTTATAATACATTTTTCAGATTTTTAGACCCCAAAAATCAACCAAAATAGCCCATAAAATAGCCCATACCCGCCAGCCCATCTACCTAATTCTTTCATCCACAGGGACTCCACATAAGCGCCACATAATCTTCCATATCAGCGCCATATAGGCGCCAACGGTACAAATTTCATGACCCACACACGCCTAGCACATGCTCTCCTCATCCCTACACACTTTGACCCCACACCTTGCCACATGAATTCATCAGATCTACTCTATTTTTGAATTAATGGTCAAGATCATCTCTTCTATCTTCTAGAGAATTCCAAATAAAGACTTGCTTTATTTATTTTATTATACCTTATTTACTTATATCAGAATTAATCTCAGCCATCCAATGCATCTAATCCAATGGTTGGATTTATTTCTAAAATTAAAATTAAATTAGATTAGGGTTTCCTCTCTTTCTCTCTTTCAAGGAAATCAACGCATTTTTTTTCTGCCATGGCAGAAAAGTTTTGGCTTCTTCTTTTTCTTAGCAAAATTTGACTCTCAAGTCTTAAAATCAGAAATTTGTATAGCTATTCTAAGGAATCATCTACAAATTCAAGAACCTTGACTCAAAAATTCAAATTTGCTTGCTATTTACGATGAAGATGACAGAGGTAAAAAGGTTATCTTTCTTTTATGTTTCCTCCAAGATTTCACAATTTTTGAAGCCGAATCTTTGCTCCCTCTGCTTGTATCTTTTTTTATTTCTTTTACACGCCATTTTCAAACGATTCTTGATCCGTTTGAAACCCTAACCCTTCAAGAATCCCACCCAAGTTAACCCTAGAAAAGCCCTGGTGGTTCTTCTATAAATACGGAGGTTTGGTAATAATTTAGGACAACTTTTGGAAGCCATCTTCAAGCAATTTTATTCTTCAAAAATACTCTAAAATTTTTAGTTGTGCCACCTCTGTTACTTCTTGCTAAAACAGAGGAATTTTCCTTTGCAAAGCTCGCGGTTGTAAGCTCGAGTTTAAGTCCGAAGCTAGAATCTATAGATTTATTTGACGCGCCCAAGTTCGCTGCATCGCAAAAGGTTAGTGCTGATTTTTTTTTTCTTGTCACTCTATCTTTGAAGATTAAAAATTGTTGTATTTTCTTTTGTATGAGTTTTAATGGCTGCTTGTTAAAATCAAGAATTTTGGCCATCTTCTGTGAAAGTCATATAGTTATATGTGTTCTAGTAAAGTCAATAAAAAAGGCAATGAAATCATGAAATTAAATACTGAAAGTTACACGTTTAGAAATTAGTAATGTATGAAATGAAAATTTATTTTAAGTTCTACTCTTTCCTTTTATCAAAGATACACTGTTGCCTTTCGTTTACCATGTATCAAATTTGCTTTTCATTCCAAGCATAAAGATTATGGCTTATGCTCTTTTTTATGTTTTAAAATGTATCCCAAGTGATATTGTTTTAGTGTAAATGTCATGGAAAATACATTGTCAGAAATTAACTACTTTGGGTGCTTAGTTTAAATGATTTCATGTTTAGCAATAATTTTTTTTAAAGTGGTTTACTCCATAGAGTTCTTGTCCGAAAATGATGAGATTTAAGACCTTTTGTATAGATACTACATATATCTATAAGTCACTGCTTTAAGTCGAATATTTGAAGAGTACCCATGTTTGAAATATTTCTCCTTTTGTGAGTTAAGAACTATATTTATAGTTATAGATTTACACTATGTTTATGAAAAGGACTTAATAAACTATCTTCACTCTCTGTGCCACATCAAGGGATAATAATTCCACTTTGAGATAGTACTGGGGTAACGGGCAATAGGGATATTGCCTAAACACATCTTTTTTTTAGCCAATTTCAACCCATTTTTCAAACTTTATGTATTTAATTCCTTTTGATATTTTAACACTCCCAACCACCTCAAATTTAACTTTTCTACCACCAATTATAGCATGTTGTTGCAAGGAAAACAAGATATCATGATTTAATGTTAACTTCAACTTTGAGCTACTTCAACTCCTCGGCTTACTTCTTGTTCTAACTTAGTCAAATGCCTTCAAACTGCATTAATTCTTATTTAACATGGTCAAATACACCCATCAGATTACCTTATTTCATTAGAGAATTTTAGCATTTGGTCATAATACTTGAAATAAAGTAAGAAGGCATGTGTTATATGTTTTTCTGTTGCTACTTCGTTTTAGAAGGGTATGCTGCAAAGACCTTTTTTATAACTTAATATGGAAGTTGAAAACCATTTTTTTAGTGTGAAGGATTATGTTGACCATATTTATGTTTTAGACCTTTTAGATTTCATATGAATATGAGAAGTTAGTATTCAGACTCTTGGATAAATGCCACTAATCTATTGGCATAAACTTGCTAATTTAGTTCATAATCCTGCTGTAATGTTTTGTCCGAGTCTATTTCTAACTCCCCTTTTTCTAATTTATTGCTTTTCTCTTTTTTTTTGTTTGGCATATGTACTTGGAGCAAAATATGGAGTCTTAATGCAAGACTTTCCCATTCCCGAGCATGGAGTCACCGATGCATTTTACTCTAATGGACAACAAGAAAACAAGCAGATTTGCTTGGGGTCGCTTATGGCGGCTTTCATGATTGTTTACTCATTCTGTCTAAATATGATTTTGTTAACTTTTGGTGGTTTGATTTTGTTTCTTATCTATAACTGATATTAATATTTTTATGAGGGATTACAACTCTAATTTTAGTAAGCCACCTTGTTGATTAAAGACTTTAAAGCTTTGTCACCTAGCATGTTATCTTTAAAAAACCCGTTTCTTTTAATCATATCAGGACACATTGGAACACAGTTTTTTTTTATTTAAAAAAAGTAGAACTTTGGAGTTGAAATATTGAAGAAACTTAGTGATTCCTTCAATCACGTTCTTGCCAAATAAAAGTAGTCTTTGAAGCTCCATTTATAACGTCAATAGTTAGTTATAAAGTTTTGTCCATTCATTTAGATTATTTCAAAGTTGAATAACGTGCAAATAGGTTGTCTTCCCTAAAACCATGTCAAAAATGAAATATTTCAACAAGTTTTAAAATTTATTAACCTAAGTTTGGCCGGTTAACCTTTATTAACGGATCATATAGGGTGCTTTAATAACCTTCCCTATAAGATTAATTAGAACCCTTACCTAGAACTACTTAAGTTAAGCAGACCATAAAATAAGTTAGCTTTAACTATTATCTAGCTAAATTTGGTGTCCTAATTCTCCGCTAAAATAATTAGGTGGCGACTCTCTTTAATTAATTAAACCTTCATAATTACCAATATATTATACTCTAATTTGACCCGTGTTAAAATAGGGTATAACAGCTTGGCGACTCTGCTGGGGAATCTCGGTTTTAAACCACAACAAACTTAGGTTAATGAAAATTGAATTGTGTGTTTGTAATTATTTATGATGCTTATTTGAATTGCCCTATGTGATAAATTGTCTTATATTACTTATTTTTTCTTATTTCTTCATATAAACTTCATTCCGTTTTCACTTCCTCCACTTTTGAAAAATTCACACCGAGCACACACCTAGCGGTTACGCAGTTTGCGGCCGTGCACTTTTTCAAAAAATACCTTTAGGGGAAAGTTTGTGGGTAAGTCGATCAGCGGTGCAATCGACAGTCACAACTTTTCACTTTCAAGTTGTCCGCTTGGGAGAAGACCAGTCTAGAAAACCTACTCTTAGCCGACCTAGGATAGAGCTAAACCAAATCCCTTATTAGGAGCATGCATCACGCAACCTTAGGTGGCTTAATACCCTAGGTGTATTAAGTCCATTAGTTAGCCTTATCCAAATGTCCAAGCGGGTTTATAACCCCGAGTGATACCTATTCATCCTTTATGTGCATCATTTGAAAGATAAACACACCGATTATGTGGACCACTTACTCCTAATTGGAAAACGGGTAGGATTAATTTTTTCTGTGATGCAGGAAATTATGAGTCAAGTTGTCTACCCAAAGATCGGCATGGTGTTGGACATCTCTCCCAAACTAAAGGCATGGTGGAGAAACTTAGGAGAAAGCGCACAATTCGAAGTGAGAAAGAAGCTGGGTCATTTATCGTTACTTATGGAAGCCACAGCGTGTAGGGAAATTATTGAGGCAGCAGTCACCTTTTGGGATGAAGAAAGGGTCGTATTCAGATTTGGGGAAAATGAGATGACGCCATTATTAGAAGAAATTGGAGGCTTCATAGAGAATGTGAGTTTGTTATGGAAAGGCAAATATTCTTGGCAAAGCGCTAGCATGATTATTCCAAAATATCCCTCAATAAAAGAGTTCCTTGAAAAGTTTGGTTTTGAGAAAGAAATTGGGTTAGAGCATTTGAAAGAATCCAAAATACCCCTTGACTATCTGTTTGACATTTTTGGATGCTCGGGTGCTTTTCTACGACATCGAGAAACGTTCTCCTCACATTCTTCTTGGAGTGAAAAGAGGGTATTCGCTTTTTCGGTTTGTTTCCTCGGGCTCATAGTATTTCCCCGAGGAGCAAAACAGGAGATTCACACCCGACTTGTCATGGTTACTGATGCATTATTTAATGGCATTGATGGAAAACCATACACCATAGTGCCGATGGTTGTTGCAGATATATACCGAGCTTTAGGCCATTGCAAGAAAGGATATAAACATTTTGAGGGATGTAATTTATTGTTGCAGTTATGGTTTATGGGGCATCTCCAAAAGATCAGTGGAAGCCAAGATCTTTACAAGCAAAATGGTGCTAATCACATCACGTCATACACGATACTAGTGGTTGCATTCAAACATCCAAATAGTGTTAAAGGATGGGGCAAGTTACTTAGCAAGCTAAACGATACCACAATCCAATGGATGTTTTCGTGGTATCCATCTGAGAGTTTTGTAATCCGCGTTAAAATGCTACCTTATTTGGTTCTCATCGGCCTTTGAGGACTTCAACCATATGCTCCATTACGAGTTATGAGACAAGCCGGGAGAACGCAAGTCATACCGCAAGTTGATAACATGGATCATTATCGAATTGACTATGACAATGATAAAATTCCTTTTGCAAAGGAAATTCTCAGGATGTGGAAAAACAAGAGAGCTATGGTCAAGGATACAATTGCACCAAATAGGTACCAAGCTGGATGTGACACTTTTTATTTAGAATGGTTACGTGCCAACCTAGAAGGTTCTGTCACTAGAGGGATTAATATGGGTGGCCGAATCAAAGATAAGGCAGCCGAAGCTGAAATCAAGTACCGCCGGCTAAAAAGAAGGGTGTCCGAGTCTGAAGCAAAGCATAAGGAGCAGCATGAGAAGGAAAACAAAGAGATTGAAATGTTGAGACAACGAGAGGAGATGCAGAAGCAACAAATAGAAATGTGGAAACAACAAGTTGTGGAAAAGGAGCAAGGACTCAAAGATATGGATGGAGACCTCGAGAAGCAATTTATAGAATGCTATTGCCAAGGACTGGACGAAGGAGGAAAGCTAGCCATGGTTTACCTTGTGAAGAATCGCCAGAAAATTGATGAGGCAATCGGTGCAGCGAAAAGGCTAAGAAGAAATGAAGAACCATCCTCAGTCAACTAGATTAGAACTATGTTGTAATCTTTATTTTAATTAAGGCTATGCCATTGTAATCGTTTTAAGTTAAGGCAATTTCCCCTTTTATTTATGTACTAAGCTTGAATTATCAATGAAAGTTTGTTTTGGATATCTAATTAAGGAGCAATGGGATGATATATAATGGTGTGTTTATCTCTCAAATTCTCGCTAGGCCTACCTCTAGCACAAAGAGGTCCCCTGCATACTAGGACACGCTTAACATTGCTTGAATTATTTGTTATTACATGATTTGTTTGTTATGTGATATATTTGCTTTTAAATTTAATCACCACTTACTAACATTGTCATTATATTTTTTTTTCTTTTAAAGGTTTTTCTATTTTATTACTCCCCAAGGTTGATTTGTGTTGACTGCGAACTGGCCGAACACCCATACTTCACGAGATCGAAGGCACGAGCAGCTACCAACATGACTGGATCAAACACACCTAACATGACAGGCTTGGGACTTGTCACTGTTCAACGAGACGAACCTGAGACTTCGGACGGAAGGGAGGTTACCCTTCGTGATGAACACATCGCCCAGTTGTCGCAACAAGTGGCTAACCTGCAAGGTAAAATTGAACGGCTGCGGAACCTTACCAATCTTTCTATTAGTCTCAACACACCACTTCCTGAAGAAAGGACAAATGCACCTATCCCGCCACCTTTCCCATCTTTTGACTCATCTATCCCGGAACACCTTCCACCAAACCCTCTACTTCACAACAACAAGCAAACATCCACTAACACACATGTTAACCCGCACAAGCCAACCTATCGAATTTTACCACATCATATGTTTCCCAACCATCACCAGCCCAAAGCACCCCGCTAACCTAAAATCACCATGTAACGCATACCGATGGCACACGCCGCTATTCCCAACAAGCATCATGTTCCACCGGTATATGTAGCGGAAGCACAACCTTTTACCACCCCTATGCCTCACCAACTTCACTCTGAAGTGTATCAATATCAGGAAGCAGAAAAAGATGTAAGGGCCAAAGCCGACGAGTACATGGCGAAGGAGATTCGTGAGTTAAAGGAAGCATTCAAAAGCCTGAAAACCGTTAGGAGTACGGAAGGTTTGGAGTATGAAGATCTATGTGTTCACCCCGATGTTGATTTACCTGCAGGATATAAAGTACCAAAATTTGACATGTTTGACGGAAAAGGAAACCCGCGAGCTCATTTGAGGTCGTACTGTGATAAGTTAGTTGGAGTGGGAAAGGATGAAGCTATCAGGATGAAGCTATTTATAAGGAGTCTTACATGGGAAGCCCTTGATTGGTACACAAGTCAAGACCCACAGAAATGGCGCAGTTGGAGTGTCATGGCACAAGAATTCATGGACAGATTCAGATTTAACACAGAGACCAACCCAGATAGATTCTATTTGATGACGTTGGAGAAGAAAACAACAGAATCCTTGAGAGAGTATGCCATGAGATGGAGGGCAGAAGCAGCAAGAGTCCAACCCCCGATGGGAGAGGATGAGATGACAACTACTTTTATTCGATCTCAAACGGATGCAACATATTATGAGAGATTGATAAGTATGATGGGGCAGAAATTCTCGGAAGTTGTTAGGATGGGAGATGTTATAGAGGAAGGTCTCAAATCAGGAAAGATTACAAATTTGGCAGCACTACAAGCAACAAGTAAGGCGATCCAGTCAGGAAATATTGGAGGAGCAAGTAAGAAGAAGGAAAAAGAAGTATCCGCTGTTATGACCGTCCAAGACCGCAGGCCTAACCAAATGTTAACCTACCAAAACCCGTTACCCCAACCTTCATATTATAGCCCATACACCCAAACTCCTCAATCTTACTACCAGCCTTCGCCCATTCCCTATCCTGTTTATAATGCCCAACCAACCTATTATCCACCCCGAGCACCCGCATACAAGAATCCACCGTATTACCAACCCACATATCCACCTCAACCCCGCTACCAATCACAAAACCGCCCAAATGCACCTAGACCTCGCCCGATCTTTGAAAGAAAACCGGCCAAAACCTATACACCCCTAGCTGAACCTTTAGCCCAATTGTATGAAAGGTTGAAAGCTGCAGGAGTACTCCAACCTGTCCCAGGAAGAGTTCCCGACCCCCTCCCAGGATGGTATGATGGGACCAAGCATTGTGCATATCACTCTGGTGTGACTGGACATGACATAGAAAATTGCCTTACTCTCAAAGATAAGATAGAAGAGTTGATCAATGGGAGGAACCATTCAGCTTAAGGGAGCTCCGCCGAATGTGAACAACAACCCTCTTCCAAATCACGATGATGCCGGTATTAACATGATATCTACTGATGAGGATTGGAATTTGGAAGGAACAATTGTACCAATTGAAGATGAGAAAAAGGCTGTGTCATCTGCCTTCATTGCTCCTGTCATCACAGTGCAAGTGCGAGCACCAATTGAGGTGGAAACACTCCCTCTGAAACCCAGGGTCATGGCTCTAGTTACTCAAACACCCTCATTTGAAACCAAAGCAGTTCCTTGGGACTACCAGTCTGATATAAGGAACAAAGGAAAGGCAAAATTAGTTGTAGAAGTTGCTGCTGCTGCAGGTATGACAAGATCCGGTAGATGTTATGTTCCTGAAGAAGCATCACGAGGAACTTCAAGTAAGGACAACAACCAGAAGAAGTCCGTGACAGAAGCTGAAGTAGAAGAGTTTTGGAGAAAAATGCAGTGTAGCGGATACTCTGTTATAGACCAACTGAAGAAGACGCCGGCTCAAATTTCCCTCATGTCATTATTGATGAGTTTTGATAGCCACAGGAATGCTTTGGTAAAAGTACTCAATGAAGCATATGTACCAGCCGAGACAACCAGTGAACATTTGGAAACTATGGTGGCCCAAATTCTAGAATTACACAAGATTTCTTTTCACGAGGATGAATTGCCGCCTGAAGGTCTAAGTCACAACAAAGCTTTGCATCTCACTGTCAAATGCCAGGACAGGTTTGTTTCAAAGGTTTTGATTGATAATGGTTCTGCTCTCAATTTATGTCCTTTCACTACCCTCAAAGCCTTGGGAGTTGACATTGGGAAAGTTCGTGAAAGTCATGTGAATGTTAGAGCTTTCGATGGAGCGCAAAGGAGCGCCATTGGTGAAATTAACTTAGCATTGCAAATTGGGCCTGTGGAGTTTATTATTGAATTTCAAGTGTTAGACATATCTGCTACTTATAATCTATTGTTGGGAAGGCCGTGGATTCACATGGCTGGTGCAGTGCCTTCCACTTTGCACCAGAACGTGAAGTTTGTGTGGAATCACCAGGAAGTTGTGATTCATGGAGAAGCAAGCAATCCCATTTACCCGGGGAATGCGATCCCTGTAATTGAAAGTATGGAAAGGCTGGATGGAACCACTTTCCACATTGAAGAAATTGTAACTGCTACTCGAGGCAAAGAGGTAAAGTTGCCAAGTGTGCTTGTGATGGTGGCATCAGGAAATGTTGAAGAACGGTTTTGAGCCTGGTCAAGGACTTGGAGCAAGGTTGCATGGAATAGTGGAACCAATTCAGTTACCAGGGCAGAACAACACCTTTGGCTTAGGGTACGAACCCGCTCCGAAAGAATTCTCGGAGGCTTGTCTCAAGAAAAGTGACATTGTCCCGCCACAGCCTATCCCGCAGCTAACCCGGTCATTCCCTAAGATAGTTACTATTCATGAGTTAGGTGAAGATACTGAAGATGACCTCGTTGAAGGAATCAGGAACCTATTCATTGCCGACTGCAACGTGATTTTGAAGGATTCACCGAGGCGCCAACTATTTGGGATGCCGCACCTGGAGATGTTTTGAAAAATTGGACTTGTACCCCATCCCCGGTTCGCCGGGAATCTTGGTAGATGAATTATATTAGTACCTTTTAAAACAACACGATTCAAAATTGAGGCCTGAATCGTGTCTATGATTTTATGTTGTTTGCCTCGACCTTTTGGAAGCTTAAATGCAAAATCTGAATATGCCTTTTGTTTTACATCTAAATTTTTTGCCTTTATTAATTTTCTTTCTCTTATTTTATTTTTCAGCAAACAAATTAATAAAAATGCCGACACCGTAAATGTGACATGTTATGAAACAAGTGAACAAAATAACAAGCAAGATCTTGAAGAATATGAAGAAGATGTGCCGCCTGCAGAATTAACTAAAGAACTTGAGCAGTTTAAGAACAAGTCAAAACCAAATTTGGATGAAACAGAGCTTATAAATTTGGGAAATTCAGAGTCTATTAAAGAAACGAGAATCAGTGTCCATTTGACACCATCAGAAAAGGAAGAATATGTAGGTCTTCTAAGAGAATATGTTGATGTGTTCGCTTGGTCATATGATGACATGCCTGGTTTGAGCACTAATATTGTTTCCCATAAGTTGCCAACGGATCCATCTTGTCCTCCGGTAAAGCAAAAGACAAGAAAATTCAAAACGGACTTAAGTTTGAAGATCAAAGAAGAAGTCTCCAAGCAATTTAAGGCAAATGTCATCCGAGTCACGAAGTACCCCACCTGGTTGGCCAATATAGTACCAGTCCCAAAAAAGGATGGGAAGATCAGAATAGGTGTGGATTATCGGGATCTCAACAAGGCTAGTCCAAAGGATGATTTCCCACTCCCGAATATTCACATACTCATTGATAATTGTGCAAAGCACGAGTTGCAGTCATTCGTTGATTGTTTTTCCGGTTACCACCAGATTTTGATGGATGAAGATAACGCTGAGAAGACAGTATTTATCACACCTTGGGGGGTGTATTGTTATCGAGTGATGCCTTTTGGACTCAAGAATGCGGGTTCTACATACATGAGAGCTATGACAACTATTTTTCATGACATGATCCATAAAGAGATTGAGGTTTATGTGGACGATGTCATCATCAAATCACGGAAGAGTTCAGATCACTTGGTAGACCTGAAAAAGTTCTTTGATAGGTTGCGGCGGTACAATCTGAAACTGAACCCCGCAAAGTGTGCATTCGGAGTTCCAGCTGGAAAACTATTAGGTTTCATTGTTAGTAGAAGGGGCATAGAATTGGATCCTTCAAAGATAAAGGCTATCCATGACCTGCCACCTCCAAAGAATCGGAAGGACGTGATGAGTTTCCTTGGTCGCCTTAACTACATCAGTCGTTTCATAGCCCAATCAACGGTGATTTGTGAGCCAATATTCAAGATGCTAAGGAAAGATGCCACTACCAAATGGACAGAAGAATGTCAACGATCTTTTGATAGAATCAAGGAATATTTATCTAACCCACCTGTGCTGGTACCTCCGGAATCTGGAAGGCCATTATTGTTATACATGTCCGTGTCAGATAATGCATTTGGATGTGTTTTGGGGCAACACGATGAAACTGGGAGGAATGAGCAAGCCATATACTACTTGAGCAAGAAGTTCACACCGTATGAAGCACGGTATACTTTGTTGGAACGCACTTGTTGTGCCTTAACTTGGGTGGCACAAAAGTTAAGGCATTACTTGTGAGCGTACACGACTTTTCTCATTTCCAGGATGGACCCGCTCAAGTACATCTTCCAGAAACCTATGCCTACAGGAAAGCTAGCAAAGTGGCAGATTTTGCTAAGTGAATTTGACATCGTGTATGTTACTCAAAAAGCCATCAAAGGAAAAGCTTTAGCTGACCATCTTGCAGAAAATCCTGTGGATGAAGAATACAAGCCACTTAGGACGTACTTCCCAGATGAAGAAGTATTATTTGCGGGAGAAGACATTTCAGAAGCATATTCTGGTTGGAGAATGTTCTTTGACGGAGCAACAAACTTCAAAGGAGTCGGAGTTGGAGCAGTTTTAGTTTCAGAATCTGGACAGCATTATCCAATCTCAGCAAAACTTCGGTTTCCGTGCACCAACAACATGGCAGAATATGAGGCTTGTATACTTGGGCTTAGAATGGCCGTTGATATGAACATCCAAGAGTTGTTGGTTATAGGTGATTCAGACTTGCTGATTCATCAAGTACAAGGCGAATGGAACACAAAGAATACGAAAATCCTACCGTACTTACATTGTGTAAAGGGGTTGTGCAAGAAGTTTATCAAGGTGGACGTCAAGCATGTTCCAAGAGTTCAAAATGAGTTTGCAGATGCTTTCGCAACTTTGTCTTCAATGATTCAACATCCAGATAAAAACTATATAGATCCCATTAAGGTGAATGTGCAAGACCAGCCAGCTTATTGTTTCCATGTGGATGAAGAGCCAGACGGAGAACCATGGTATTTCGACATTAAGAGATATCTCAAGACAATGGATTACCCTGAAGGAGCAACCAGTACCCAGAAGAGAACACTTAGGAGATTGGCAAATCACTTTTTCCTAAACGTTGAAATCCTATATAGGAGGACCCCAGATTTAGGACTGTTGAGGTGTGTAGATGCTAGAGAAGCAACCAAACTAACCGAAGAGATACATGCAGGGACATGTGGGCCTCACATGAATGGTTTTACTTTGGCAAAGAAAATTTTACAAGCAGGTTACTTTTGGATGACCATGGAAACGGATTGCATTCGTTTTGTACAGAAATGTCATCAGTGTCAGATTCACGGTGATTTGATTCGAGTCCCGCCAAATGAACTCAATGTAACGAGTTCCCCTTGGCCGTTCGCAGATTGGGGCATGGACGTCATTGGCCCTATTGAGCCTGTCGCATCAAATGGGTATAGATTTATCTTGGTAGCTATTGATTATTTTACAAAATGGGTAGAAGCCTCTTCTTACAAGTCAGTTACAAAGAAGGTGGTAGCAGATTTCGTCCGCAACAATATTGTTTGCCGATTTGGAATTCCTGAGTCAATCATTACAGATAATGAAGCCAATCTCAATAGTGACTTGATGCAAGAAATATGTGATAAGTTCAAGATTACTCACCGAAATTCCATTCCCTACAGGCCTCAGATGAACGGAGCCGTTGAAGCGGCCAACAAGAATATTAAGAAGATATTGCGGAAGATGATTGATAACTACAGGCATTGGCATGAGAAGCTACCATTTGCTCTCCTCGGATATCGCACTACAGTCAGGACATCAACTGGGACAACGCCTTATCTTTTGGTCTATGGAACTGAAGCCATATTGCTAGCGGAAGTTAAAATACCATCCTTGAAGGTCATCCAGGAAGCCGAGCTGAGCAATGCAGAATGGGTGAAGAATCGATATGAACAACTAATGCTTATTGATGAGAAGAGAATGAATGCAGTTTGCCATGGTCAACTCTATCAAAATAGGATGGCTATAGCTTTCAACAAGAAAGTGAAACCGCGTCTGTTCAAACGGGGGCAATTGGTTCTGAAGCGCATATTCCCGCACCAAAGTGAGGCTAAAGGAAAGTTTGCACCAAATTGGCAAGGTCCGTATATGGTGCATCGAGTATTGACTGGAGGAGCACTGATTCTAGCAGAAATGGATGGAGAAGTGTGGCCCAAGCCTATAAACGCAGACGCAGTCAAGAGATACTACATCTAGAGGCATATCTGCCTGTTTCTTTTCTATGAAATGTTTCTTAATGTAAATGAACTACGTTTGACCTGATTCCCGTTTAAGATGGGATACGTAGGCAGCCCTATGGGTTCGGTCTCATCATAATAAAAATTCAATATTTCCCCCAAAATTGGAAACTGGGGCAGCTTTTGAAGGCGTTGTCATGATGACGCATCAGTCATCGACAAAGGATGGTCAAGCAAGACTAATGACAGATTCCAGATGAGGACGTTTACTTTGTTTCACGAGCATGTCACAATGCAAAATTCGGCAACAACTTTATTTTATAAAAATTATGCATACTTTATTTATTAAAATAGTATTTTTCATCAAAATTTCATAACTATTCGTTCGCCAAGATTCAGTGATGGGTTGAGGTTACAAGTTCAAACAAAGTGGGAAACGCAAGATCATCAAAGTCAAGAGCATCAAAGTCAACACGAATCAACCGCCCCCCCAAACTCACAATTTTTCTTTGAGTGCAGATTTTTCAAGATAGAGAAAGAAGAAGAATTAATGACAGACATAAATACCAAGACCCTTCGTCGAGCGGTTTGAATTTCTTTATAGTATTTTATAGAAAATTACACCTTTTGGATATTGATTATCTTTAAAATCCAAGTTTGAGATATTTTCTAATCAATTTTAGAAGTTTAGAATATATATATATATATATATATATATATATATATATATATATATATATATATATATATATATATATATATATATATATATATCTATTGATGATACCTCTCAGACGCTATTTTTTTTTATATAAATGCAAACTACATCGCACACAGCTTTAAATATATTTCACATTTACTTTTAAATGCACCGCACCATTACTTTTAAATGCACAGCGCCATTGCTTCCAAATGCACCGCACCATTGCTTTCAAATGCACCGCACCATTGCTTTCAAATGCATCGCACTACTGCATTAAATGCACTGCACCATTGCTTTCAAATGCACCGCACAAATGCTTTCAAATGCATTGCACCATTATTTTCGAATGCACCATTGCTTGCAAATTGCATAATATAAATGCTTTCAAATGCACAACACTTTTGCTTTCAAATGCACTGCAAATGCACTGCACAAATGCTTTAAAAAGTACTACATCATTGCTTACAAATGCACAATGCAAATGCTTTCAACTACACTGCACCATTAAAATGCGCCACACAATCGACTTACAAATGCACCACAAGTATTTTTATTACCATAAATCATCTGGCTTGGAGAGCCTCATCAGTCATTTGGCTTAAACGCCTCAACTACTTTATCATTTGGCTTACATGCCTCATTTTCATCAATCATTGGCTTAAATACCTCATTTTTATCAATCATACATAAGTCATCACTATAAGGCACCATTTACATGAATCATTGGCTCGAAGCCTCATCTCATTAGTCATGATCAAAATTATTTTTAACATACTTGGCTTATTTTATGATGAACTAACGGCTTAGAGGTGTCGTTTTAATGAAATACGATTTATCGTATTTTTTATATCTCGTTTACTAACAATTTTACCTAGCCTATTGAATTTAGCAGGAGATTTAGCACAACGTGGAACTCTATCTCAGCAGCGAACTGGGGCAGTTTGTTGGGGAGGAAACCAGACTCCCCAGCAAAAGTCAAAGGTCTACTTTCAGATTCTGTTCGGCTTGGCTACCAAAATCTTAGCCAAATCATTATTTCAAAATATTTTCTTTCAATTATGATTCCCAGTACCTGACACCTCGTGTCTCCGACACCGGGGCAGCATTTTAGGATCCGCATCGATTATTAAGTTCAACTCCATATCACCATCAATTTGGAATTGCATATGAATTAGTTTTTGTAGAACCCAAGGTCTGTGGGCGCTTATGAAATCTGTGTTTGGCCATAACTGTGACGACACGGCCCGTTGTCACGAGAATTACCACCCCGTTTTGTTGTAAATACATGTTTTATGCTTTTATACCAGTGCTAGAGTCTATCGGGCGATTTAGGAGTAATTTGGATTGAAAATGAGGCATATAGCCTTTTTGAAGGAACTTGAATAAGGAAAGTCAATCCGGAGTTGGCTATTTCGTTAGAGGGCTCGGAATCTAATTCTGATGATTTGGTTAGTTCCGGGAGGTGATTTGTGACTTAGGGGAGCGACCAGAATTGAATTTGGAGGCCCGGTGTAGAAATAGACTTGAATTGGGTAAGGTTGAATTTTGGCGAAATCCGAACGGTAGGTGAGATTTTGATCCGGGAGTCAGAATGGAATTCCGACAGTTGCAGTAGCTCCATTGGGTGATTTTGGATGTGCCTGCAAAATTTCAGGTCATTCGGACGTCGTTTGGTCGGGTTTTTGATTGATTGTGTAAATCGGAATGTTTTAAGAAATTTAGGCTTGAATCCGTGTGTAATTGGTGATTTTGATGTTTAGGATGGTGTTTTTATGATTGGAACAAGTTCGTATCGTGTTTTGGGGTATGTTGGTGGTTTTCGTTGGGGTCCGGGGGCCTCGGGGTGAATCCGGACCATCATCCGGCATTTGGAAGCATAAAATGGTCTGCTGTAATCTGCAGATCACTGCGGAAATGGGAGCGCAGAAGCGAGTCCGCAAGAGCGGATAAGAAGGCGCAGAAGCGGGATAGACCACTGAAGCGGAGCTTGGCCCGCAGGAGCGGCTTCGCTGAAGCGAGTGGGCGATCGTAGAAGCGGTCCTGAGGCACGATGGGGAGGACCGCAGAAGCGGGTGGTCGATTGCGGAGGCGAGTCCGCAGAAGCGGACTCTTGATCGCAGAGGCGGAGAGGACCGCAGGAGCGGATGAAAATCCGCAGAAGCGGACTCGTAGGAGCGGTCCCTGGATCGCTGGTGCGGAAACGGCCAAAAGGGCCTGGGTTCGCAGAAGCAACCAAAAGGTCGCAGAAGCGGTTCCGCAGGGGCGGAATTTTATCCGCAGAAGCGGAAATCGCTGTGAGTTAAGTGTATCAGAAGTTAGAAAAATTTCAGAAACATTTCACACATTTGGGTCTCGGCTTTAGAGGCGATTTGGGCGATTTTGAAGAGAAATTCAAGGGAAATCATCGGGTAATCAACTATGGACTTAAACTATGATTAGTATTGATAATATTATGCAATTATATCATGAAAATGGAGGAATTTGGGGTAATTTATGGAGGATTTAGCCCTAGGCTTGAACTTTAGAAAATCAAGGTTTTGAATGGGCAAATGGAGTCCGAATTTGGTAAAATCGATATGGTTAGACTCGTATCGAGATGAGGATTCCGAATATCTGACTTTCGTAATTTTTTGAGAAACGTACCGAGAGTCGGGTTTTGACAACTTTGGGAATTTTGATGTAAATTGGGTTATATTGATTGAGTGTTGTCTCATTGGCCTAATTTGTTGTGTTTCTACTGTATTTGATCAGATTCTACGCGTGCGGAGCTTGATTCTCATGGCAAGGGCATTGCGGAGTAGTCGTCGCGCCGTATTGAGGTGAGTAATAGATGTGGGTGATGACCAGCGGTTCGAAACCCCGGTATACAACTTTGTGACGCTGTATAGCGGCGAGACACGCACACTCTTGAGAGTGCGGGGTCGATCATGAACTAGAGACTATATATTAGTCCGACCTGTTGATGCTGTATTATTGGCTATTCTCGAGCCGTTGAACCCCCTTCTTGGGCGGTTGAGCATACTTGTGGGCCTTGAGCCAGTTATTAGATCCCGCGAGGATCATTATCATTGTCTTATCATATAGACATGCTAGTTTACTACTAGTCCGCAGCTATTTCTGTTATTATGCTAATTCCAATCTCTGGAACTTGATATTACTGTTTTCCAATTGAAAAATGATAAAAGAGTTTTCAAAAACTACTTTTGAGCCTGCGAGGGTGTATCTGCATGTTAGCTGACTAGTAGTGGATCGGGCTGCGCGCCGCAGCGAGATATATATGTTGGATCGGGCTGCACGCCGCAGTAAATCTCAATGAGATGTGCTTGGGCTGTAGGAGCCCCTCCGGAGTCTGAACCCCCACAGTGAGCACGGGTACCCAAAATTGGAGTCGGGCTACGCGCCGTAGCGGTCATATCATGCATTACATTGCATTTAGCTACATCTGCTAGTTGTTATGCTATTTATTGGTATTTGTTGGTACAGGTACAGTGAATATTGATTCTATGACAAGGTAGCTGATTATAGTTTTACATAGTGCTTTATCGCGGATTTGTTATCTACGCTGTCTTACCCCTGTTTATTACCACTAAGTCTGGCAGTACTCATTTTACTCCCTGCACCTTGTGTGCAGATCCAGGTACCTCTCAGCAGTGATCCAGTAGCTGTGCAAGGCGACATCTGTGGGATATACGAGGTAGCTGCAGAGTCCGCAGGACCCGATATTCCTTCCTACTGTCTTTTGATTTTGTATTGACATTTCTTTCCGCACTTGGTATTTTTGTAAACCTTTATACACTTACGTTCAGTAGAGGCTCATGACTCTTGACCCTTCGGTCTATGGGAGTTAGTATATTTTGGGACTTGGTCTCCCCGTTGTTAGTATAAGTATTACTATTGTTTCATATTTTGAAATGCTTAAATGGGTTAAAGAGAGCTTCTAGCTCCGTTGTTGATGTTGATTGGTCAGGCTGGCTTAGCAATGTGCTGGGCGCCATCACGACCAGATTTGGGGTCGTAACAAGTTGGTATAAGAGCCTAGGTTTACTAGGCCTCATGAGTCTTGAGCCGGTTAGTAGAGTCTTGTGGATCGGTACGGGGACGCCCGTACTTATCCTCGGGAGGCTGCGAACCTTTAGGAAAACTTCACTTTTCTTGAACTCTGTCGTGCGATCTTGTTGTCCTGAGAACTGAACTTCTATATTCTATTCTCTCGCAGATGGCGAGAACGCGAGCATCGGGACGAGGTGGACGACCTCCATTGCCACCTGTTAGAGGCCGTGGGCGCGGTCGTGCCAGAGGTAGAGGTAGGGCAGCTGAGGCAGTGCCAACTGACCCGCCCGTTGTACCAGTTCAGGGGCAGCCCCTAGTGGTTGATGCTCCAGCAGCCCCAGTTCAGGGCCAGACTGTATCTATTGCTATTCCTGGTCTTCAGGAGACTCTTGCTCAGATATTATCGGTGTGTTCCGGTTTGGCTCAGGTAGTCTCAGCTACTGCTACTGTAGCGACATCTCAGTCAGGGGGTGGTCAGCAGACCCCTGCAGCTCGCACACCTGACCCGGTTGTTCAGGGACTTCAGACGCCAGAGGCAGTCCCCGCTCAGGTGGTTGCACCGGTTATTCCTCCAGCTGCACCAGTTCCAGCTCCAGAGCATATGGTTCAGGTTATGCCCGATGACGAGCAGCGTCGTCTTGAGAGATTTGGTAGACTTCAGCCACCCCATTTCAGTGGCTTTGAGGGCGAGGATGCCTAGGGTTTCTTAGATAAGTGCCAAAAGATGCTGCGTACGGCTGGTATTCTTGAGTCCAACGGAGTTTCATTTACTACATTTCAGTTCACTGGTCCCGCATTTGATTGGTGGGAGGAGTTTGAGAGGCGTAGGCCTGCAAGAGCAGCACCTCTCACATGGCAGCAGTTCTCTAC